>JADLZN010012218.1:0-38199 GCA_018155175.1 Sinocyclocheilus anophthalmus
CCAGAAACACACTCACTGCTGACGCTCAGCCTCAGAGTGCGCTGCCAGATCCAGAAACACACTCACTGCTGACGCTCAGACTCACAGTGTGCTGCCAGATCCAGAAACACACTCACTGCTGACGCTCAGCCTCAGAGTGCGCTGCCAGATCCAGAAACACACTCACTGCTGACGCTCAGACTCACAGTGTGCTGCCAGATCCAGAAACACACTCACTGCTGATGCTCAGACTCACAGTGTGCTGCCAGATCCAGAAGCACACTCACTGCTGACGCTCAGACTCACAGTGCGCTGCCAGATCCAGAAACACACTCACTGCTGACACTCAGACTCACAGTGTGCTGCAGATCCAGAAACACACTGCTGATGCTCAGACTCACAGTGTGCTGCCAGATCCAGAAACACACTCACTGCTGACGCTCAGACTCACAGTGTGCTGCAGATCCAGAAACACACTGCTGACGCTCAGACTCACAGTGCGCTGCTAGATCCAGAAACACACTCACTGCTGACGCTCAGCCTCACAGTGTGCTGCCAGATCCAGAAACACACTGCTGATGCTCAGACTCACAGTGTGCTGCCAGATCCAGAAGCACACTCACTGCTGACGCTCAGACTCACAGTGTGCTGCCAGATCCAGAAGCACACTCTCTGCTGACGCTCAGACTCACAGTGCGCTGCCAGATCCAGAAACACACTCACTGCTGACGCTCAGACTCACAGTGTGCTGCCAGATCCAGAAACACACTGCTGATGCTCAGACTCACAGTGTGCTGCCAGATCCAGAAACACACTCACTGCTGACACTCAGACTCACAGTGTGCTGCCAGATCCAGAAACACACTGCTGATGCTCAGACTCACAGTGTGCTGCCAGATCCAGAAACACACTCACTGCTGACGCTCAGACTCACAGTGTGCTGCCAGATCCAGAAACACACTGCTGATGCTCAGACTCACAGTGTGCTGCCAGATCCAGAAACACACTCACTGCTGACACTCAGACTCACAGTGTGCTGCCAGATCCAGAAGCACACTCACTGCTGACGCTCAGACTCACAGTGCGCTGCAGATCCAGAAACACACTCACTGCTGACGCTCAGACTCACAGTGTGCTGCCAGATCCAGAAGCACACTCACTGCTGACGCTCAGACTCACAGTGCGCTGCAGATCCAGAAACACACTCACTGCTGACGCTCAGACTCACAGTGCGCTGCCAGATCCAGAAACACACTCACTGCTGACGCTCAGACTCACAGTGCGCTGCAGATCCAGAAACACACTCACTGCTGACGCTCAGCCTCACAGTGCGCTGCCAGATCCAGAAACACACTCACTGCTGACGCTCAGACTCACAGTGCGCTGCAGATCCAGAAACACACTGCTGATGCTCAGACTCACAGTGTGCTGAAGAGGGTCTGTGGACATGTGGCTCAAAAATCCAGAATCACTTGTACATGTCTCTCTGTTTGTCCTGAACCACACTGTTAGCTCCTAAAAGTTTAACAAGCGGTCACTGTGGATCTAGAATATGGTTGATGTTGTTATAATAAACTGATTGAAGTTTATTTATTTATTTTTTGAAGTGAAGAAAAATTGCCATTTAGGATTATCATTATTATGTCTATGGGCAATATGGCCAAAATCTCATACCACAGTTTACGTCATTTAATATCACCCTAAATGTATGTATATAGAGTGACATGATTAAATATACTCTTCATTCTGGACGCGGCTGTAAAACATTGTCAGTCTTACAACAAAACCAAACAAACAACAGCCGACTCCATCATAAGCGTTCTTATTTTACATATCATTTAGTTCTCATTAAAGTCCAGATAGAATTATATTTGTAGCAATAGCCAACAATACATGTTTTTTTAATCCAAATTCTTATGATGTTTGATGAGAGAGAGCTTTAATTTCCAGAGGAATGAAGATAAACCTGTCCTTGAGTCAAAGGCACTGCAGAATTAATTTAAACAACAATCTGAATATTTCAGCTGCCTGAGATTCTTTGAGAGTTTGCTTGCATTATTGATACAGATACAATTAACTTTCATTTTACAGGAAAGAAAAGTAAACTGGTTGTCCTTTGCTTTGAACGGACATATTCAAAATGTCTGTTCATCTGACTACATTTTACAAAGCAAAGACTCAAATATAGTCAAATATAGCAAGGTAAAGAACTCCGTATAGATGCAGACAGCCAGAAAACGGAGGCAATGAGGAACTGCTGTTTCTGAGTGTTTTTAATGAGTGTAAATCAGTCTCATTGTGTGTGTATGCTGTGTGTGTGTGTTTGTCTCGGTCTCTGTTTGTGTGTGTGTGTGTGTGCGTGTCTGTGTGTGTGTGTGTGTGTGTGTGTGTTTCCGTGTCCGTGTCGTGTGTGTGTGTGTCGTGGCTGTGGCCGTGTGTGTTGTTTTGTCTGTGTGTGTGTGTGTGTGTGTGTTTTTTGTTTGTGTGTGTGTGTGTGTGTGTCCGTGTGTGTGTGTTTGTCCGTGTCCTCTGGTGTGTATTGTGGTGTTTGTCATGTGTCTCTGTGTGTCTTGTGTCCGTGTGCTTTCTGTCTGTCTGTCCTGTCTGTTGTGTTGTGTGTCTGTCCGTGTCACTGTCCGTTTGTTTGTGTGTGTGGTTTGTGCCAGGCCGTGTCCGTGTGTGTGTGGGTGTGTGTGTGTGTGTGTCCGTGTCTGTATGTGTGTCTGTGTCTGTGGTGTGTGTGTGTGTTGTGGTGGGTGTGTGTGTGTGTGTGTGTGCTGTCTGTCTGTGTGTGGTGTGTCCGTATGTGTGTGTGTCTGTGTCTGTGTCTGTGCGTGTGTGTGTGTGTGTTTGTGTGTGTGTGCGCGTTTTTGTGACTAATGAGGACATAAATTTGTATAATGGCAAAGGTATGACAGGTATTACAAGAGAAGGTGACTTTTCAGGACATTACCCGCATGTCCCCACTTTTCAAAACGCTTATAAATCACTCAGAATGGAGTGTATTGAAAATCTGAATAGCACAAAGTCTCCTGTGAGGGGTAGGTTAAGGTTAGGGTTGTGTAGGGCAATAGAATATACGGTCTGTACAGTATAAAAACCATTACGCCCATGGAGAGTCCCCACTTTTCACAAAAACAATCCTGTGTGTGTCCGGGGTGGTGTGTCCTGTGTGTGTGTGTGTCGTGTCTGTGTTGGTGTCCGTGTCTGTAAATGGGTGTCCGGTCTGTAGTGTGTCCCGTGTCCTTATGTGTGTCTGTGTCTGTGTGTCTGTCTGTGTGTGTCTATGTCTGTGTCTGTGTCCTGTCCGTGTGTGTGTCTGTGTCTGTGGCTGTCTCTGTGTGTCCGTATGTGTATGTGTGTGTGTCCGTGCGTGTGTGTGTGTGTGTGTCCGTCTGTGTGTGTGTGTGTGTGTGTCCGTGCGCGTGTGTGTGTCCGTGCCTGTGTGTGTGTGTGGTCCGTACGGGGGTGTGTGTGTGTGTGTGTGTGTGTGGCCTGCGTGTGTATGTGTCCGTGTCCTGTGTCCAGTGTATTTTGTGTCTGTGGCCTGTGTCCCTTGTGTGTGTGTCTGTGTGTCTGTGACAAATGAGGACATAAATTTGTATAATGACAAAGTATGACATAGGTATTACAAGGAGAAAGTGACTTATGAGGACATTACCCAATGTCCCCATTTTTCAAAACGCTTATAAATCACACAAAATAGAGTGTATTGAAAATCTGAAATAGCACAAGTCTCCTGTAAGGGGTAGGTTTAGAGGTAGGTTTGGTGTAGGACAATAGAATATACGGTCTGTTCCGTAGAAAAACCATTACGCGATGGAGAGTCCCCACTTCCTCAAAACCAAGCCTGTGGTTTGTCTGTCTGTCTCGTCTGTGGTCTGTGTCTGTGTTTGTGTGTGTGGTGTGTGTGTGGGGTGTGTGTGTGTGTGTTGTGTGTTCTGTCTGTCTGTCTGTCTGGCTGTCTGACTGTCTGTCTGTCTGTGTCAGGCGCGGTTCTTGAGAAGACAGTGACGTTCTCAGCATCAATGCAGACATTGACGACAGTGACATTGAGGGTCATAAAGCGGTCAAAGATGAAGAAGCGGCGCTCGGAGATGTAGCTCTGCCTCCCAGCGCCGAGCCCAAAGTGGAGCTTCAGCACGACATCGACAGAAGCGTGAGTGAAATTCTGGCTCCGACATCTGGCTCTGAGCCCGAAGATCTGAGGGAAGCGTCGCCGGAGAAAGCAGCCGCTGAAGAAAGGGCTCCAGCGAAGCAGCCGTCGACTCAGCAGCTGGAGTTACTGGAGCTGGAGATGAGAGCCAGAGCCATCAAAGCACTCATGAAAGCCAGCCAGATCCAGAAGCACACTCTCTGCTGACGCTCAGCCTCACAGTGTGCTGCCAGATCCAGAAGCACACTCTCTGCTGACGCTCAGACTCACAGTGCGCTGCTAGATCCAGAAACACACTCACTGCTGACGCTCAGCCTCAGAAAAAAAAAAAAAAAAAAAAAAAAAAAAAAAAAACAGTGCGCGCCTATCCAACCGCACTCTCTGCTGACGCTCAGACTCACAGTGCGCTGCCAGATCAAGAAACACACTCGCTGCTGACGCTCAGCCTCACAGTGTGCTGCCAGATCCAGAAACACACTCACTGCTGACGCTCAGCCTCACAGTGTGCTGGGGGGGGCGCTGCCAGATCCAGAAACACACTCACTGCTGACGCTCAGCCTCACAGTGCGCTGCCAGATCCAGAAACACACTCACTGCTGACACTCAGACTCACAGTGCGCTGCCAGATCCAGAAACACACTCACTGCTGACGCTCAGACTCACAGTGCGCTGCCAGATCCAGAAACACACTCACTGCTGACGCTCAGCCTCAGAGTGCGCTGCCAGATCCAGAAACACACTCACTGCTGACGCTCAGACTCACAGTGCGCTGCTAGATCCAGAAACACACTCACTGCTGACGCTCAGCCTCACAGTGCGCTGCCAGATCCAGAAACACACTCACTGCTGACGCTCAGACTCACAGTGCGCTGCCAGATCCAGAAACACACTCACTGCTGACGCTCAGACTCACAGTGTGCTGCCAGATCCAGAAGCACACTCTCTGCTGACGCTCAGACTCACAGTGCGCTGCTAGATCCAGAAACACACTCACTGCTGATGCTCAGACTCACAGTGTGCTGCCAGATCCAGAAGCACACTCTCTGCTGACGCTCAGACTCACAGTGCGCTGCTAGATCCAGAAACACACTCACTGCTGATGCTCAGACTCACAGTGTGCTGCCAGATCCAGAAGCACACTCACTGCTGACGCTCAGACTCAGTGTGCTGCCAGATCCAGAAACACACTCACTGCTGACGCTCAGACTCACAGTGCGCTGCAGATCCAGAAACACACTCACTGCTGACGCTCAGACTCACAGTGTGCTGCACTATCCTGTGGTAGTTTCTGGATCAGAAAGTGCTTTATTGCCAGGTATGTTTATACATACGAGGAATTTGTTTTCGTGACTGAAGCTTCCCCAGTGTAACAGAATGACAGTGACAGGACAAAAACACAGATATTAAAAATATTTAAATAAGGAATAAAAAATTACAAATCGACATGTATGTAGAGGTATATTAATGTGCAATTGAAGGTGTAGACTGCGTATGTGTGTTAGATAAATAAGTGTATGAGTGAATAAACTGTGTGTTCCACAGTTATTGTTAAGTGTTCGTGAGATGGATTGCCTGAGGGAAGAAACTTTTCCTGTGTCTGGCCGTTCTGGTGCTCCGAGCTCTGTAGCGTCGACCAGATGGCAACAATTCAAAGAGGGAGTGTGCTGGATGTGAGGGGTCCATAGTAATTCTGCCAGCCCTTTTGCTCACTCTGGACGAGTACAGATCTTGGAGAGAAGGAAGGGTTGTACCAACGATTCGCTCAGCAGTCCGGACTACCCACTGAAGTCTTCTGAGGTCAGATTTGGAAGCTGAGCTGAACCAGACAGTCCAGATATAATTATATTTGTAGCAATAGTGAACAATACATTTTTTTATGATGTTTGATGAGAGAGAGCTTTAATTTCCAGAGGAATGAAGATAAACCTGTCCTCGAGTCAAAGGCACTGCAGAATTCATCTAAACAACAATCTGAATATTTCAGCTGCCTGAGATTCTTGGAGAGTTTGCTTGCATTATTGATACAGATACAATTAACTTTCATTTTACAGGAAAGAAAAGTAAACTGGTTGTCCTTTGCTTTGAACGGACATATTCAAAATGTCTGTTCATCTGACTACATTTTACAAAGCAAAGAGTCAAATATAGTCCCAACAAAGCCTGTAATAGTGTGGGGCAGTTTGACTGGAAATGGAAATAGATTTTGTTGAACTGAAAACAAATGCACACACATACAATAACTCCTTTACTAAGGATGCTGATGTCTGTTATCCAATCATCATAACTATTCTAGCAGAATATTGTATATTAATCTGCTGCATCCAGAGCAGGAACTATTGTGTCCTAACTTTAATTTTCAGATAAATGAAATTGCTTGTGTGAGTATTGCTTTCTGGAAAAACCTCCTCGACCGCTTTCCAGTAAATGCCACCACTACATGTTGTACATTTTAACATATGTGTGTGTGTTTGCTTGCTAATAACTGTGTTTGATAAATGTATCAGATTGACAAATGTATTGGTGTGTTTCAGATAAATGACAAATGGTTTAAAGAGCAAACATAAATATTAGTTTATCTTTCATTTCATAACAAACACACGCACACCTATATGACTTCAGGTGCAACAGGTTTTTGACACAAAGGTGGTGGCATATAAAGGCTTGCCTCATCTGCTGTTGAACACCGAACAGCTGACTGTCTTCAGAACGGTAAGATAATTCATGCCTTTCACTGCTTTCTGTAAAGTATATTTGATGTTTTTCTCATTTAACACAAAAATGCCTTTAAATGGTATTTTGGGCGTAATTGCTCAGTCACATTTGTGATTAATTTGTTAATAAATCGATTAATTGATCATCACATTATTTAGGCTAAGTAATTTAATTGAAAATTGGAACTGTTTGACAGTATATATATATATATATAATTTTAATTGTTTGACTAATATAGCCCTATAGCTCAAATATACATGCATGAGTATATTATGGACTATGTTAGGGCTGGACAATAATTCAATATCAATATGTAACGCTATAATTTTTCAATAACGGTGATATGATTTTTAAACCCATTTCCGATATTTCGATATACATTAAAAGTGTTCCCATACATTGATTTATTTGTGGCATTTGACTTCGTTTAATAACGTCTTCAGAATAGTTTAGATGGCATGTTCATGAGCGGAGCTGCTTTGTTTACAGCCGTTACCGGGGAAACCGCTAGTTCTGCCGCTCTCACAGCGCCTCCTGCTGGCAGACAGTCAGTTTGCATTTTCAATAATAAACCCATTTCCAGAAACATGCTTTTGTTGTTGCTCTATTTTTATGTTTTCTGAAGCAACTCGGAGCATGTTCATACTCGTTATCCTGGTTAATGCACGTTTTAATCTATAATAGTCACCACTACCAGTCGAGGTTTTTAATGTTTTTTAAATAAGTCTCTTCTGCTCACCAAGCTGCATTTATTTGATCCAAATGCAACAAACCAGTAACATTTTGAAATATTTTTCTATTTAAAATAACTGCTTTCTATGGAATATATTGTAAACTGTAATGTATTTCTGTGGTGCGCAGCTGTATTTTCAGCATCATTCTCCAGTCTTCAGTGTCACATGATCTTCAGAAATCAGTATAATATGCTGATTTATTATTATCAATATTTAAAACAGTTGAGATTTTTTTCTGGATTCTTTGATGAATTGAAGGATCCAAAGATCAGCATTTATGTTAAATAAAAAGCTTTTGTAACATTATGCACTATACCATTCAGAAGCTCTTTTTAAAATGTATATTATATAAATTATTACTTTCATTTAGCAAGGATTTTTTTAATTGATCAAAAGTGATGATAAAGACATTTATAATTTCAAAAGATTTCTATTTCAGATAAATGCGGTTCTTCTGACTTTATTCATCAAAGAACCTGAAAAAAATCTACTCGCTGTTTTCAACATCATAATAATAATGTTTTTTGAGCACGAACAGCAAATTAGAATGATTTCTGAAGATCATGTGACTGGAGTAATGATGCTGAAAACTCATCTTTGATCACAGAATACATTATATATTCAAATAGAAAACAGTTTTTTAAATAGTAAAAATATTTCAGAATGTTACTGTGTCTGCTGTATTTTGGATCAAATAAATGCGGGCTTGGTGAGCAGAAGATAATTCTTTAAAAAACATTAAAAATCTTTGTTCAAAAACTTTTGACTGGTATGTTGGCCTATAGTTTGAAGTAAAAAAATATTTATATTAATATTAATAAGGATAGTCTGAGATTTAATTGACAGTGATTTCACATTTCTTGTTTGTATGAAGGCTAAATACCAGTAAAAGGTGAACATTTATTTATTTGCTTCATTTTTTTTCCTAAAATATTATATAGTTTTTTATAGGAGTAGGTTTCATAGAGTTTGCAAATTAATTTTTGTATAAGTTTTAGGACAGACATCTGTTGTGCCGTTCTTGGCCCATTTTTTTTTTTTTTTTTTTTTGTTTTTTTATTAGGCTTTTTTATAGTGTTCATACGATATTCGAATTATATCGTATCGTCCGAAATTAAGAAATTTATCGTGATATAAATTTTGGCCATATTGTCCAGCCCTAGACTATATGTATTTTGATGCAGTTATGGCACTGGTCCCGCCCCCAGACCTCTACTTCATCTCACTTTTCATACAGCTGTTGACAAACATGATGCAGGACAACAACTCGCCCCCCCTGGGCCTGATGTAGCCTATATACAATCCAGTATATGCCCTTATCTGTCAATATACTGGGGCAAAAAACAAAGTGTTTTGTATCATATTTATCATATGTTAAGTTATTCACATGAACAGGAGACAACATTACACGAGTTGCATAAGTTTCAGTTTTAATAGTACGGTATCTTATGTTATATTGAATAGGCCCAGTATTGCTTGTTTTGCTCAATTTTGTCAACGAAAATATACAGCCTGTACATCTCGGAGCAACACTCATCTGTGATTCATTTCTGAATGAATCCACGGTTTGAATGAATCTTGTGAACCAAGGATTCAATGAACCGTTCATAAAGAGAGCCGTCTACTTCATTCCTGAATGAATCATCTGTTTAAACAAAACGAATCGAATGAATGACTCAATGACTTATTCTTTAAAGGGGTCATATGATGCGATTTTAAGTTTTCCTTTCTATTTGGAGTGTTATAAGCTGATTGTGCATAGATAAGATCCTGAAGTTGCAAAGACTAAAGTCTCAGATTCAAAGAGATATTCTTTATAAAATTTCAGAGTCGGCCACGCCTACCTTAAACGTCTCGTTCTAACACGCCCCCACATATCTACTTCACTATGTGGAAATATTAGCATAACACCGCTCAAATGTGCACGCAAAGAAAGAAGGTGTAACTTTTATTCTCGCTGTAGTATTTTTGCCGCCGCCGCCATGTCGTGAAGGCGTATGTGTGTTTCGTTGTGAAAGTGAAATTACTTGGTTTGGTCTTCCAAAAGAGGACAATAACCGCTTCGTCATGCTATAGCTGATCGCTGAGGGAATCATCAACTAGTGCTGTGGATCGCCGGCACATTTTATGGAGAACTGTTTACTGATCCTGGGAGAGTAACGTTTGACTAAAATGCCGGCAGTTCTGACTCTCAGTCTTTAAGTACGTTTTCATTTAAAGAATTTGTCACTGATGATGTCAAACGAGTTTTTTGAGCAGTGTAGAGTAGCACTTGTTGTTTTTCATTTCTCCTATCACAAATGCAGACATGGTTTTATGTTTACGCGGCGCAATGCAACGCAACGTGTAAAAAGACAGTATAAGTCGTTATAATCTGTAATTATGTCCCCACTGGATGGAACGAATGCTTCGTTTATAATGGGTTTTAATGTGTTTGTCTCATCGCTCCGGCCGGACACGTCCTCACAGTATGGTAAGAGGTGTAACATTTCCATCACACGCTTGAGGTATTTCAGCCAATCACAACGCACTGGATAGCTGGTCAATCACAGCACAGCTCGCTTTTTCAGACCGATGAGCTTTGTAAAAATCGACGCGTTTCAAATGCCGGAGCATAGAGGAGAAACAATAATGTACAGTAATGTGGAAAATAATGTGTTTTTTTAACTTAAACCACAAAAACCCATTGCATTACACCAAATACACAAAAAAATGTTATTTTTAGCAACATCATATAACCCCTTTAAGACATTTACTGCCACCTTGGTAGTTTTAGTTTCTTATTTTCTTAGTGTCATGTTATTAAAATTAATGAATGAAATAAAGTCATATTCACCAAAAAAAAACTATTATATATCTTTTTCATTTGACATTTACTCACCCTCATGTCATTTCAAAGCTACTTTTTGCCATATCTACTTGATATATATTTGTTTTTTTCTAATTTAAAACAGTAATGGATGAAAGAAATATGAAAGAATCATAATCATCATAATCTGGCACAAACAAGAAACTAACAAACACATTCAAACAATTAAAAAAGAAGAATCACATATCTGGCTCATAATCAACAAGCACCTCACCCAAAGCACTAAATATGTTTTCTTATGCGCTGTCTATATTCCTCCGTCTGAGTCTCCATACTATAATGCGGACATCTTTGAATCTCTCCACAGTCAAATTAACCACTTCACTCTGAGGGAAGCATGTTTCTAGCATGATTGCCATGTTACTAGCATGGTGATAGCCTTTTGTTAGCATTATTAGCAAGTTGTTGTAGGCATAGTTTTTCTAGCATGATCACATTTTACCATCATGTTGCTTTCATGATTAACATTTTACTAGCATGTTGTTAGCATTATTGGCATGTTTACTAGCATGTTGTTAGCATTATTGGCATGTTTACTAGCATGTTGTTAGCATGATTAGCCAGTTTCTAGGAGGAGATACACTGTACAATTTGGTCTCTGAAGAAGAAGAAGTTTAAATAGGATTTCAGTAAGTTGGCTTTTTCAAGGCTTTTACAGATGGGCAAAACAGCACAGAAACATATGACAGTAATTGGCCATCCAAAAGTATGCTAACTTATCAACAACTTTCTAGGAAAGGTCTATCCTCACAATCTGTCTGTGGAGGACATTAATTATATATTTGATCATTTGGCCAATTTATCTAACCTCACAACCTCAAGAAAATGCATTAAAGCACACAAGAACATGTACAGTAAACATGGCTTGATTAAGGCTGTAAAACAATGAGGAAAATGTCGTCACCATCGCAGATGACAACATCCAGGATTCATGCGGCAGAGTAAGATTAATTTAATTTACATTTAACCAGTTTAATATGGAGAGGCACTGAAATGTAGACCTTCGTTTATGTGTTTTTGACCTACACTACATGACCTGAGAACAAGTTAGCTATTTAGTTTTGTATGTTAGCATCTCACTAACTTTAACGTTAGCTAGTTTTAGCCAGAGAGACCTTGCTGAAGCACAAGATGACATTAACGTTCTGCTTGAGCAGATGAAAACGTTTAATTCATGAGAGTATGACAACCAAAAAATTAACGTTTTCGTCTTCACTGGGATTGGGGTTGAACGCTTAGGAACATTTTGCTCCGTTTTGTTTGGGTTTAGGAAATGTAATAAAATAAATGATATTGCCCGTCCTCCTCAGTATACCTTGGATATCCAGTGTTTACAAATACCCCAGGCACATCGTTTAGCATCAACACCATCAAACCCATGAAAGATTCGGATCTCTCCATGTTTCTCTTTGGCACTGAAACCTAAAGATTTCCCCACGCAACTGATACTCAACTGCTATTGGCTCATCTGCGTTCAAGGGGAGGGGCTTACCGATAGATCAGTTGCACTGTCTGGCAGTGAAGGTCCTCTCCTAAATCATGAGTTTGACAAATGGCACACAAATCCAACTCAAGCCCTGCATTCAGAGATTTGTAAAAGCATCCTTAGGGTACAGAGAAACACACCTAATAACACATGCTGGGCAGAACTAGGCCAATACAGTCTATTACTCCACATTGAGTGACCCCAACTCTTATCATGTTTAGCCCTTAAAAACCATGACATGAATGCTGAAAAGAGCCCCCTCATTCAGCTGGTCCCGAGGCTCCACAAACAGACTAATCAGACTAAATATAGCTTTAATATTTGACTTTATAGGGGCGTATAACTGCATTTATTGACTCCATCACGCAGTGAGTTGTTGCCCTGCATAATGTTCATCACTAATCAACTGTATGAAATGATAACCTAGGTCTGGGACGGGACATGTGTGTTTAATGTGTAAAGAAATAATTTTAAAAAATGTAAGACCATGTCAAGTGGTTTTTGTCTATTGTCTACTCTGTTCAGACAGTATTTGTCTTTATTCTGGCATGATAATAATATCCCGTTCTTCTACGTATCCTGATTTCTGTCTCTACAGTGGAATAAGGACGTGCAGGACTTTTGAGACACTTCTCATACAAAGATCTCAGTTCTGATTGGAAATAAATAAATAAGTAAACAACAGGACTGAAGATGTGCCACCTACCCTCATCCAGTGAAACACTGATCTCAACGCCAACTAAACTTAGAGATTCACTGGCATGCCTCGACATTGTGTGGTCTGATATGTTTGAGTCTGAAGATTCAGCCATTAACTCTAAAATATCTAAGAAGCATGAGACTGACTTTCTTAAAGGAGCCCCACCGAAGTGGCAGAATTGTTCTGCAAACTCACAATTCGTAGAGCGGGGTTGCTTTCAAGTTTTAAAACAGTTCGTTGAAAAAAAAAAAGAGAAAAAACGCCTGATCACTGAAGTTTCTTTACAATACCAGCCTGGCAGCGGAGGCTCAACTCTCGCCATGCAGGTGCTTTGGCATTTCCGGAAAGATCTCAGATGTGCCAGAGTGATCGATTCAGATCTAGACACCGAACAGCTGGCGAAACAAGTGCTGGACCTTTTTCTGCTGTCTAATGAACAACATGCAAAACAAGATCGGAAAACGGTGCTGCTGTTACTGGACACAAACAATGAGCTGTTATTCAAGAGTATTCTCCGGAAAAAACTGAATGAAGAAATACGTGAGAGGAGCATCAGCACAGACACTCCAGCTGTGATCATTTTTAATTGCAGCCCTGCAGACTCTCCTACCAGTGTTCGTTCAAAAGCTGATGTGAAACTTATAATGAAGCTCTCAACAGAGGAGAGGAAGAGGTTTGATCAGAAAAAGGAGGAGCTAAAAAAGAAATACAAAAAACTGTCACACAAGTTTCTTGCCTTTAACATCATGCAGGGAGGTTTCCAGAAAGAAGATGCAGAGAAACTGATCACACAAGAAATGGTGAATCATATTGAAAAGGACACAAAGTCCAGCAGCACAAGACTTCTCAGTTTTTTGGCTTTGATAAACTCGTATGTCCCAGGTTCACACTTGTCGACGCTTGTCTGTGAGGAATTCATTAAAGAAGAAGAATGGCCCACTGATGAAGGAAAACCTTCGCTGGAAACGATAATGAAGCCTTTCGAGGATCTCATAGTAACATACCCAGAAGGAGAACAAGAAGACCGATGCGTTCGTCTGGCTCATCCAATGATTGCTGATGCCTGTCTAAAACGGTTCACTGAGCACAATGTCACAAGATTTGACATCGCTCTCGACTTCTTGAACAGCATGGTGAAAGGAAAGGAGAGCAATTACGGACAGATTTGCAAGAAGATATTCATCACAAGACTTGAGACAGAACAAGGAAAGGAGCAGTTTTCCGGACTGATTCTTGACATCATGCATGAAAGTGGATATAATCATAACCAATGCATTCATTTGTTGGAGTTGGCTTTAGAGTTGTTCTCCAAAGACCCTTATTATCCCCAAACACTTGCACGTTTTTATTACATTAAGGTAAAAGAAGACAGCAAATATGAAAAGGCAGAAAAATGGGCAGAAGAGGCCATTAAACGAGATCCCAATAATTCTCATATTAGGGACACATTGGGGCAAGTCCACAAAAACCACCTGCTGAGTGAAACTAAAAATCCATCCTCAGACTTTAAAAAGTGTTTGGCCATTGCACAGTCTGCCACTGATGCATTTAAAAAAGAAGAGATAGCAGCTGAAGTCGAGTCAAAGAACCCCAAATTCAATAAATAGGCTGCTTTTTATTTCTCCACGGTGGTGCAATGTCATTCATGACATGCAGTCCAAATCCAATACCTCTTGAACAACAACACAGTGATTTAATCAGCGGTCTCAGAGCTGATGTTGTTAAGTCTAGATATGATTTCTTTGAATGGTATCTGGCATTCTCAAGACTAAGCCTCAATAAAGAGGAACCAGACTACTTTCATGAAGATGTTGAGGAGTGCTACAAGAAATATTTTACACAGGGAGAGCAGACTGCTGAAACGACCCTGAATGAGAAAAAGATGAAGTCTTTTGGAGGACTGCTTAATTTCCTAAAACCAGACATCAATGTGCTTAAAGAACATCCGCGTGCACTTAAACATCCACAATCTGATAATGAAACCCAAACCGTTCTCTACATTCTTGCCAACATCGTCTTGAGTCAGTCGGGTGAGCCGTGTGAACAAGCAGAAGAGCTTCAGGCCAGGTTACAGAAATGTTGGCTGAGAGAAATGCAAGACAGAAGCCCAGAGTTTTACCTCTTGATTCTTTTGCTCTTTTGGCCTGATGAAGCACAGCCAGGAATCCCAAACCCTACAAACCTTGAAAAGTGTGTCCAATACATGGGTCAGTCATATGAGAGAAAGTATCAGAAATACCTCCGCGGCCGCTACCTGGTGCCTCTGTTCTTCTTTGGGAAAGAGAAAGGTTTGCAGAGACTGGTTCACACCTCAAAACTACATCATATTGATCTGGAGCTCCTCACTGAAGGACATGGAAATGCAGACATTGAATGTCTTCAGCGTATCAACGGAGAGGTCAAGAATCAAGAAGTGTTTGCTGTTAGAGATGGCCAGCAGATTCCAGTCACTCCTCACAATCCGTCCAGTGTGTGCAAACCAGGCCAGGTGTCTTTCTACCTGGGCTTCAATATCAGAGGACCAGTTGCCTACAACATCAGATATGAAGAGAACTGTAAGTACAGCAATACTTTATATCTCAGACTCATGACACACTGTCATATACATCAAACACTGATCAGTAGTATTGAGTCAGCTGTGTTTTCTTCTCAGTGTCTCTGCAGAGATGACACGTGAACCGTGTGCTTTAGTGCTCCAGCAGGTCACTGTGGGATGCAATGACTCTCCGAAACTCAAATGTCCCCAGACGGCTGATCCAGGACAAATGTTTACATGTCTTCTTAATATCTCTGTTTCTATGCTCTGAAGAAAGGAAGGGGGGAGACAAGTTGAAGATAATTATTAGTTATAAATAGAGTTCAGTCATGGTACATTGGTCACTTATTTTTAGAAGAGAGAGAGAGAGAGATAAATAAATATAAAGATTTATGATTCTGGTGGTGGGTCTGTAAATTCTAATTATTTTCAAGTGTTTTAACCGCTTAATATTTAGTAATCTAGTGAAACAAAATGCTGTTGGACACTGGTTTTTATTTAAATCATATACACACAAGATGCATTTGTTATCTGTTATGGACACATTTATTCCAGTAGAAGCCAGAGAGCTGATTATTAATTATGCACAGTGTGCTACTTTGAGATGTATCTGTTATTGTTTGATGTGTGGCTACATTTATTTCAATAAAAAGCAACATTACAATTGCACTTGCTGTCCCTCTGCATTCAGAATGTATCTTTAGCAAAGCAGTATACAACAAATCCAAACACAATTATGTCTCATCATCATTAGATTAGTGTTGTTCACAATCATAATCTTGTTCTGTGTTTAGCTGGACTTGCTGAAATCACAGACCAACGCAAACATTGTTCAACATTTATCTTGTTAGCCTAATGATGATGAATAAACTGAAATAAGTAACAATAAAGAAGATAATTATCACTGAAACAAACACTGCCAGATTGTCGGGTTAGGCTCATTTAATGAGTTATATGACGTGAGAGTCTTTAAACACGACCAGCTTGCTCTATACTTCAAGGAAAATACTAATGTTCACGTTTATTAAAGCCACACAGATATCTGGAAATAAGATTGAATGCATCTACAGCTGAATGCCTGAAGCACAGATCTTGGCAGAATTTAACTTGTACAAGTGCTTTGGCATTTTGACTTTAAGACCACGTTTTTGGCGAGAGGAAACTAAAATCCTTTCACATATTTCATGTTTACTATTGTGCTTTATCTAGAGCTGCTTTACATCAGAACTGAATGCTGTTTGCACCTTTGAGACATTATTTTCATGTGTAACACTGTAAAGCTGCTTTGACACACTCTGTACTGAATGAATAAAGGTGACTTATATCAAGAACAGAATGTACAGTTGTGATTTTACAATGCATAGTATTTCACTTATTGTAAAATATCTGTTGTCCTATAAGCAATGAATGTGCTAATACAGTGACGAGTTATTTACTGTTCAATAACTTATAATGTTACACTAGCTGTTAATTTGAACTGAGACAGATATTAATTGGTTTCAGAGCCACCACTGCGTTCAAGAGTGAATTATACTGAAAACTAGCTGCAACAACACTTACAAAAAAAAAGTTTATTCAAGTGTGCTATTAGTTTTCTTCTTTTAAACCAAAAACAGGAAAGTATCATTTTAGTCTACTTTTTACGTACTTCTCAGAAGAATACTTAACATGACATTTAAGTATACTGGACTTATACTTAGAAAAAGTCTAAATATATTTGAGCTACAGTATACTTGTGCTCCTAGAATCCGTGTTGTCATTGTTATACTGTAGGGGGCGCTAGTACACATCTTCTGCACAGAATATCCAAACAAACACAAGTGAAGAAGAAACCGAAACAGACGCTTCCACGTGTAATCTCACACGATCATCAGACATAAAACAGCATCAAAACTGTGCAACGTTATGGAATAAAATGTCCACCAATGAAGAGGTGATAATGACTCGAGCTTTGGGCTGTTGATCATCATTCTGAATCCAATTCATAGTCTTTTTCAGCTTTTTGTTCAAAATGTTGTTTATTTCTTTATTTTTTTTTTAATGACCATTACCCACATTCATGTTTATAAAAAGAATGCATGAAGCTAGAATAACATGTTTTTGTTTACAAGCAGATACCCTGTTCTTCCTTTCGATGTTTTTATATGTTCATCGATATTCATGTAACCAAATATACAATTAATACCTAATTAGGGGGGGTGGGAAACATAGTATTATCCTTAACGAAAACTACGAGTTACATTGCATGTATAAAACTACTAAACTAGTTTACTCTTCTATACTTCAAAGTGTACTAAGATGCTACTAACAGATATTTAATTAGTAACTAACTATAGTTGCAGTACAAGCTAAAAATTTTGATTTAAACTAGTTGTGTACTCAAAGATTACTACTGTTATACTTAAAGTATACGTTTATATACTAGAAAGTGGGCCAATTTAGTCACAAGGAGTATTGCAATAGTACACTTACAAGAATACTACTAGTACACTGATATTTGTATACTTACTAAGTATACTTACACATATACTTGAAATGTACTTCAGTATACTTAATAAAATAAACTACTATACTTTTTGGCAAGTCCTCCACGTTTACGAGACGGCTCGGTGTTATCTGACTAAACTATGACTGAAAAGCCTCTGGTTCAGCGCTTCAGGATCGATGACTGTGTTATTGCATTCAAAGCTCATTAACAGCTGGGCATCTCCAGATGTTACTCCGACTTCAGTGTGCTGTGTAAGAAACGTATGATTTTCTCTGTGTGCATTCAGTCAATGCCACTGTTTATGATTAATGTTGTTAATCTCACATGTTGTGCATTGAAGACTCAGATGCACTGCCCTTTTATTTATTAGTGTATTCTATCTTGCTGTGGTGCATCTAATTTAATCCACACACGACTTATGAATAATGTCTCTTTCTGTAGTCAGTGTCAGCAGTCCTGGGAAAGTTTAGGGAGTCAGTTAAACACGTGTGCATGCGTCAGGTGGGAGTATGTGCTGTTGAGATGAAGCAGTTTAACAGATCAGGACTAATTAGAAACTCAACCATCAAACCAGATGAACAGGACAAACAAGACACTCATGAACAAGCTTCACAAAACATACAGACACTCCAGTTACTGACGCAAGATCACCAAACGTCTGCCACAGAACACTTTTCAATGCATGTAGTTAAATCTAGTATATTTAGGTTATAACGTGTCTGGTTTAATTGCATCTTTTTATTTATCAAAATGTAACCACTTATAACATAAGCTAAACAAGCAAAGCCCAGCATTAAAACACAAGTGGAAAGGCTTCTGTTTCTGACGGATGAGGAGAATAATGGCACCTCTTTTACTCTCTAGCTCCTTGTGTGCCAAATAGTTGAATGGGTCTTATTGCATCTCACATACCCCACTACAAGAAGCAGGACCATTCACATTGCTGAGGTTACAGGTTTATGGGATTACTTTATGCAATAATCACAGGAGTGTTTATATATATATATATATATATACACCGCGATCAAACGTGCTCTGACAGACGCAAGCCGTGATGGCGTGTGACGTAGCAGCCTGATACGCTGGTCACGTGGTATCAAACGACTCTTCTGATTGGTTAGCGTCATTAGTCAGCGCTGCTGCATGCGTAGCCAGAACACGACTGGCATATTATTAATAATTACAGTTAAATACGGCGGCTGAAAAAAAATTTTTTTTATTAATTCTGCTTTGAAAGACACGCGCATGTTACCGTGTGGTGCCGTAACTGACATCAGCGTAAGCTCTGGTCTGCGGGAGCGCAAGAGAGTGCGGATCTCTTCTCAATCAGAGCAGCATCAGAAGAACCATCCGGAGGCTTCACAGCACGAGTCTGAGGTGTGTGCGGCTATAAGCGCTTATAGATGATGCACAGAGGCTTGCGCACGCCTGGCGTTAGTGTATGCGTCTCTGAAGGCCAGCAGCTCTCAACTCAACAAGTGCATCAGAGCAGATCTGTCCAGAATCCGTCAGAAGCACAGTTCAGTGTGAGCGGCTGCTTTGTTTCAGCTCAACTAAAGCCTGTTCTCTGAGTGTCTAGAACACGAGGGAAGCACAGGACAGTGTGTTATTGTGAAGGTCTGTGATCTTCATTGTGCTGCTGTCAGGTCTGTGTTGGTGAACTTCGGCAGTAGAGCTCAAACACAGCTGTGTTACGTTGTGGTTGTGCTTCGCTGCTGTTTTGTTTGCTAGCTGCTCGCTTTTGTTGTTTTTGTTTTGTGTTGTTGTTGTTTGCTGCTGCGGTTGTTGCTTTGTGCTGCTGTTGTTGTGTTGCGAGCTGCTGCTGGTTGTTGTTGTTGGCTGCTGGTTGTTGTTGTGCTAGCTGCGGCTGCTGTTGTAGGATCTTGTTTTGTTGTTGTTGTTGTTGTTGTTGTTGTGCTGCTGCTGCTGCTGTTGCTGCTGCTGCTTCTGTTGTTGTTGTTGTTCTGCTGCTGCTGTTGTTTGTTGTTGTGCTGCATGCTGGTCGTTGGGTGCTCGCGCTGCTGTGTTGTTGTTTTGTTCGTTGCTGTTGTTGTTGTTGTTGTTGTTGTTGTGCTGCTGCTGTTGTTGTTGTTGTTGTTGTTGTTGTGCTGCTGCTGTTGTTTGTTGTTGTGCTGCTGTTGTTGTTGTTGTTCCTGCTGTTGTTGTTTGTTGCTGCTGTTGTTGTTGTGGCTGTTGTTGTTGTTGTTGTTGCGGCTCTGCCTGTTGTTTCCGCTGTTGTTGTTGTTGTTGTTGTTGTGCTGCTGTTGTTGTTGTTGTTCCTGCTGTTGTTGTTGTTGTTGTTGCTGCTGTTGTTGTTGTTGCTGCTGTTGTTGTTGTTGCTGTTGTTGTTGTTGTTGCCTGCTGCTTTGGGAAAATCTCCATGTCTTTGTCTCGAGTCCTTAACACACTCACCTTTCCTTTGCTGAGAAGACGCCATATTGAAATCACCTTATATTAAGTTCTTACACTTTGATTCAACCTACACTCTAACTGAAATGACTTGAACTAGTTTTGTTTAGGGAAGTCGTGGCCTAATTGTTAGAGAGTCAGACTCGTAACTCAAAGGGTTGTGGGTTTGAGTCTTGTACCGGCAGGAATTGTAGGTGGGGGGAGTTGAATGTACAGCGCTCTCTCCCACCTTCAATGCCATGACTGAGGTGCCCTTGAGCAAGGAACCGAATCCCCAACTGCTCCCCGGGTGGCGCAGCATAAATGGCTGCCACTGCTCCGGGTGTGTGTTCAATCTGCTGTGTGTGTGCACTTTGGATGGGTCAATGCAGAGCACTAATTCTGAGTATGGGTCACATGTCACATGTCTTGGCCACATGTCACTTAGCATCAGTCAGCATATGATACTGATATTTCTGAAGATCATTGACATTGGGGGGGGGGGGACTGAGGATGATGCCCCGTGAAAAATAACAGCTGCACATCACAGAATACATTAACAGTTTACACATAATTCACCTAGAAAACAGCTTGTTTTAACACTAACTATTTCACAATATTTACCCATCTGTTTGGTATTTTGGAATCAAATAAATGCAGGGCTTGGTGCGCAGAATCACCATCAAAACCCTACTGTTTCATAAACGGTTGACTGATTAGTATAGTGCAGCAATTTAACATTTATTTTGTATTTTCCTCTAAATGTCGTGCAGCACTAAACGCAAGTGTATCAACCGATTGTTGGTGCTTGGCTCTAATGAGGGTGCACTTTGCAGAAACTTGGTAACACTTTATTTGACAGTCCCACTTGAGGTTTTGGGATTTGCCTGTAATAGCTGTTGGCAGCAACCGCAGGGCTCGAGTATCAGGAGACCCGTCTGCTTCATATCTCTCACACGTTATCTGAATGTCGTCAACAGACGTCCTACTGACTATAATTATCTTTGCAAGTACGGCAGCTTATTCTACTAACCCTAAACTAACAGCCTACACGTGCTCTGATGAGAGTTAATTAACATGTAGTTGCAAAGTTACTCACAGTTAGTAGACCGTCTAAAGTGGACCATCGAATAAAGTGCAACCGGAACTTTCTGTTGTTGTCAGTATTTCTGATCTCTCTTATAAATGTTCAGTCTGATTATGTAAAACAATCGGATCGTCTTCAACTGCAAGATATCAGGCATTGTTTGTTTGTGTGTTTATTGATTTTTGACAATTATATGAATATGAAAAGAAGCAGAACGTGGATTTAGAAAGACATGATGTCCTCTTTGGGTTAAACTAGTCCAACTTTGGCAAATTCTTCAGGCTGCTTGGGTAGCAGAACTCAAGTTACTTTTAACAATAGAGTTTGCTTCGTATCTGTTGCGGTCCACAGGTCTACTGATCATGGCGACGTCTGCTGAAGACCACAGCGTTCTCGAGGAGGAGCTGACGTGTCCAGTGTGTCTGGATCTTTACCGTGACCCGCACCTGCTGCCCTGCGGCCATAACTTCTGCCTGCCGTGCCTGCGCAGACTCAAGAGCCGCTCGGACCACGGCCGTCTGCGATGTCCCGAGTGCCGGCAGAGTCACCGCAGCTCCGCCAACTGGCAGAAGAACTTCAAACTGGCCAACATCGCTGACGGTTTCCGCCGTCGTGGCCAATCGGAGCGCTCCACCCAGAGCCGGAGCGACGCGTCTCACAGAGCCGCCCAGGTTCGCTGCGATTACTGTCCCGAGGACGCCAGCGAGGACGGGAAGGGTCCGGCGGCGGTTAAAACCTGCCTGAAGTGTGAAGTGTCCATGTGCCCGAAGCACGTCCAGCCTCATCTGGAGCTGCCGGCGTTCAGAGAGCATCCGCTGGTGGAGCCGCTCGGAGACATGAGGAAGAGGAAGTGTTTGGAGCACGACGAGATGTTCCGGTACTATTGCCTGGATGAGCGCTTGTTCCTCTGCAACGCCTGCACCATAGAGGGAACGCACGCTGGACACTCCATCAAAACACTGAAGAACGCCATGAAGGACTTCAAGGTAGGTGCGCTGTGTCCAGGCCCTTTCACTCTTCTCACATCGGTGCACACTTATACCTCAGAATATGCTTTCAGTAATCAGATCCCAGAGTGTGTTGAACCTCTTTACACCATTTAGTGTTTTGCAATCATGATCAGACACAATGATTGTTCATACCAGTGGAGTCTCCGGTTGTGTTCCTAGTGAAGGCCACTTTCGAAACACTACTTCATGAAGCTTAGAAACCTTTTCAGATCTTTTATTTCGAATCACTGGTTCGAAGCGCCTATCAAGTCACGCGACTTCAGTAAACGAGGCTTTGTTTCGTCACAACTGAATCATGCTGATCCTCTGAGATGGGGTTTGTAAAAACAGTTTTTAAGCAGTTTGGTCTGCGTTTCTGTTGCATTTACACTATTCTGACCAGCAGGCGTCACTGGTGCCTTGAACGCTTCAGAGCAGTGAATCGTTTCGTGAAGCAATTGGTCCAATTGATTCAAAGCTTTGTTTATTCCATCACTTCTGCGTTTCACTTCACTTTCTCTCTGTCTTGTTCAAGTCCTCCTGGGAAGTTCGTATTTACGAGTTGTCGAAGTTGACGTAATTACGACTTCAGGTGCCTTCAAGAAGTGTTGTGTGTGTAAAGACCCCCTGTGGTGAAAATCAAGTTTTTAACCTTGTTTACATCTGGTATTTTTAATTGCTTGAAGACAAATACTATGCGAAGGGATGTAACGATTCACCGAAAGCCGGCTGAAAATCAATACGAATATGTGACGATTCAAATCGGTTGAGATGTTAAAGAAATCGTGACACATTTGGGGATGGGTGTTTATATGAATGTGTCCTTGAGGGGAACTGACTGTCTTTAGAAAAGTGTAGATGATATTTTCTGTTCATCTGGTCTCTGTATAATGCATATTAATGAAGCAGCGCTGCTTTGTTTACAGCGGTATCCAAGCAAACGCTGCTGTTCCGTGAGCGCCTCCTGCTGTCAGAGAGTGAAACTGCGGCTCATTCAGAGCTGCTGCTGTATTTGTTTTAAAATGTGAAATTATACAATCTGATTTATATTTAAAAACTGCTCAGGCTGCGTGTATACAGCATCTTTGCTTGGATTGTGATTCAAATGCAGTGGTTGCCTCTAATTTTGAATGCAAAGAGCACAGACAAATCCTTTGTTTATATGAAGAGGTTTTTTATTTTTTTATATTTTGATTAGATATGGAGTTTGTTTTAGAATTTAAATTTAGTTTTGTTATTTGACACATTTCTGTTTCACAAAGAAATGTGCAGCATTTTGTCAAAGCCATAATACAAGGATACCTTTTCATTTATAATTTCTTAAATCTAATTTTGTTTTAAAAAATCGTGAAATCAGTATCGCGACTCGAATCTAATCGTGAGTCGAGTGAATCGTTGCATCTCTACACAAATGCATTAGTAAACCCCTGTGTGAGCGTTTTCTCTGTAAAACTGCAGTGTGCCAAAGACCGTCTCAACGATGCTGTTTGAAATATCCAGTTTCTTACCGTCACAAACATGTAGCCGATCCTGTCGAACTTGCATTATCAAGTTAATATCTCGATATCGTTAGCTGGTGAACGGGAACAAGGTTTGTGTAACATTAGCGATCATTATTAGCAGTTTGATAATGTAATCTGGAGATTTAGAGATGCATTCATTCTTATTCATCTTACTCTTCTTCTTCAGAATAAACGTCTGGATCAAACATATATGGCTGAATTACTCCAGTTCTCACTCTAACGCGAGTTACGTGATCAGATTACTTTTTTTCAAGTAACTAGTAAAGTAACACATTACTTTTTAATTTAGAAGGAAATATCCAAGTTACTTTGTTTCCATAAGTATAAAGTTACTTTTGTTTCCCAATTTATTGATTGACAGCTCTGGTGTTGCCATGCTGAGAGAAATCAGAAGATGTTACTGTAGCTCTAAAATAAATATGAATATGCATTAATTCATCTCACACACAAAAACAGATTCAGTATTCCTCAAAATGAATCAAAATAATGCAACTCAGAATATGACGCAAACCTGCAATAATTAAATGTTAAACAACACAAAAATTCTTTATGTATTTAATCCCATTCTATACTTCTGAGCTTCGATGAGCAGTGCAGGTATAATAAGCACACCGTCAATAGACAAACTTTTGTGTCTTTGTTTATTGCTGAAGTGTTGAAATGTCTTCTTCTGCATTCTACTGTACTTTCCCTTCAGCCTGAGGCTTATTCATTTCACTTTTGGTGTGAAAGGCTTTTTATATTTGCCAAAAATATAACTTATTTTAAAAACAAGCAAGCAACCCTGTACAGATTTAAAAAGTAATGCAAAAGTAATGTAACGCATTACTTTCATAAAAAGTAACTAAGTAACGTAATCAGTTACTTTTTAATGGAGTAACGCAATATTGTAATGCATTACTTTTAAAAGTAACTTCCCAACACTGGGTATTTTATAGTTGTTATGTGTCAGCCATTTTAATCATAAAATTCCCTTCCTTTTTTTTTGCTCATTTATTTGAAGAAGTGCAGTGCTCTTCAAGATGGCGGTGGGGATTCTCTGAAGGGAAGTTTGCGAGCGTGTGTCTAAAAGCGAAGTGAAACAAACCTCAAGTTTTGCATGCTCCGTCAGATGTGAGCGTTCTTGTTCTCTCCGTCTCTGATCTCGGTTGTTTTCTCTAGGCCTATCTTGACATTCAGCTGCACAAGACCAACAGAAAGATCCTTAAGGCAGAAAAAAATCGACTGGAACAAAAGGAGATTGAACGGCACAACAAGGTGAAGTTAGCTCTGTGGCATTAGTTTCTTTTACAGACTAAACACTCTGTCCTTCACGTTCTGTTTAATGTTCATGAAGTTTTTAGTTTTACAAAAATGCTGATCTGTTCAAGGCCTACCGGGACGACACCGACCAACACCTGAATGCTTTCCGAGAGACGTCTATTGCACATCTGGATGCTTTTCTGTGCTCGCTGCGTGACTGTATCAGCACTCATGACGGTGAGCAGTGTTCGGGAATCCAGCAGAACCTGAGTCGAATAGCGCAGGATCAAACCCGTCTGCAAGACGTTCACTCGGGCTTTGAGAGGCTTCTACAGGAGAGCGACACTTTCCAGTTCATCAAGGTACATTTTACACACCGGTACTGAATTCAGATAAGACAGTGGTTGTAGTAACTCTAGACATGAAGTCTGGTCCACTTTGCAGTTTATTCTGGCTCAGAACTGACCTCTTAAAAGGGAAAATGGAAAGCATCCAACTACAGTTTTATGGAATGGAGAGGAAAGCGCATATTTAAGACGCGGCTGGATGTACTGGACAGATAAGAGCAGCGGAAATCATCACCGATGTGGAAGCACGCAGAAGTGGAAAATGGTCTGGTTGAAAGGGAAGAGATCTAATCTAAAACGATTAATTAGAGTACAGTGGAAGGAAAAAAAAGTATTTAGTCAGACACCAATTGTGCAAGTTCTCACACTTAAAAACATGAGAGAGGCCTGTAATTTTCATCAAAGGTATACCTCAACTATGAGAGACAAAAATGAGAAAAAAAAATCCAGAAAATCACATTGTAGGATTTTTAAAGAAGTAATTGGTAAATTCCTCGGTAAAATAAAAATTTGGTCACCTACAAACAAGCAAGATTTCTGGCTCTCACAGACCTGTAAATTCTTCTTTAAGAGGCTCCTCTGTCCACCACTCGTTACCTGTATTAATGGCATCTGTTTGAAATCGTTATCAGTATAAAAGACACCTGTCCACAACCTCAAACAGTCACACTCCAAAACTCCACCATGGCCAAGACCAAAGAACTGTCAAAGAACACCAGAAACAAAATTGTAGACATGCACCAGGCTGGGAAGACTGAATCTAAAATAGGTAAGCAGCTTGGTGTGAAGAAAACTGTGGGAGCAATTATTAGAAAATGGAAAGACATACAAGACCACTGATAATCTCCATCGATCTGGGGCTCCACGCAAGATCTAACCCCGTGGGGTCAAAATGATCACAAAAAATCCCAGAACCACACGGGGGACCTAGTGAATGACCTGCAGAGAGCAGGGACCAAAGTAACAAAGGCTACCATCAGTAACACACTACGCCGCCAGGGACTCAAATCCTGCAGTGCCAGACGTGTCCCCCTGCTTGAGCCAGTACATGTCCAGGCCCGTCTGAAATTTGCCAAAGACCATCTGGATGATCCAAAGGAGGCATGGGAGAAGGTCATGTGGTCAGATGAGACCAAAATAGAACTTTTTGGTAAAAAATCAACTTGTCGTGTTTGGAGGAGAAAGAATGCTGATTTGCATCCAAAGAACACCATACCTACTTGCATGGGGGTGGAAACATCATGCTTTTGGGCTGTTTTTCTGCAAAGGGACCAGACGACTGATCCGTGTAAACGAAAGAATGAATGGGGCCATTGTATCGTGAGATTTTGAGTGAAAACCTCCTTCCATCAGCAAGGGCATTGAGATGAAACGTGGCTGGGTCTTTCAGAATGACAATGATCCCAAACACACCACCAGGGCAACGAAGGAGTGGCTTCGTAAGAAACATTTCAAGGTCCTGGAGTGGCCAAGCCAGTCTCCAGATCTCAACCCCATAAAAAAATCTTTGGAGGGAGTTGAAAATCCGTGTTGCCCAGCGACAGCCCCACAACATTACTGCTCTAGAGGAGATCTGAATGGAAGAATGGGCCAAAATACCAGCAACAGCATGTGAAAACCTTGTGAAGACTTACAGAAAAACGTTTGACCTCTGTCATTGCCAAACAAAGGGTATATAACAAAGTATGAGATGAAATTTTGTTATTGAACAAATACTTATTTTCCACCATAATTTACCAATTAATTCTTTAAAAATCCTACAATGTGATATTTTGGATTTTCTTTTCTAATTTTGTCTCTCATAGTTGAGGTATACATATGATGAAAATTACAGGCATCTCTCATCTTTTTAAGTGGGAGAACTTACACAGTTGGTGGCTGACTAAATATTTTTTTCCCCACTGTATATATATATATATATATCTATATAATATATGTATGTGTATATATACCTGATGTCTGAACATCTGACCTGCGTCTAAACACGTAAATCTGCTTCCCACTGGAATCGACTCTTCACAGAGACCTGACAGATCGCTCTAGTGCCTCAGTTCAAGCGCAAACCGATCATCTCTTCCTCTTTACTACTAGTTATAGCACAAAATAAACATGAATGAACAACAGAAGATATCTTGTTTCAAATGCGGAAAGACATCAATACACACCATTTTTCAACTTCAAGTCCACCGACGTTAATCGACTCTTCTGTCTGGTTTGTTTGTCGGACAAAATGGCAGATTCTGTGTTATGATTGGTCAGATCACCTGTCAATCAAACTCCCGGCGAAGGGTTAATTCCAACCTATACCAAGACAAAGGAGACACATTGCCCACGAACATAACTGTTCTTAATATCAGATTATGAAGCAGATGTTTCCTGCATAACTCACACAAAAAAACAAGCTTCTTTTGAGGCGGAGACTTTATTTATAGGTAAGATAAAGCGCACTCACAGAAACATTCAGGAGCACAGAAACATGTTTTAAGCCGCAGCTCCATTAATTTTTAATAAGTAAAATATATTCGCTGCTTAATCTACAATATAAGTTTTTGCTGGATATGTTTTAATCTTACCACATTAAATAATTTCACTTCAGAATTCTATATCTAATGACCCGTAGATAAAATAACTTAAAATCTCACTGACCGGATACAGTAACAGCAGTTGTTATGTGCTGCAAACATTAATGACAGCCTGTCGATGCTGGAAAGTAATCATGGTAGAGCCACTCAATGTCAATTATATAAATAATTCACACTGAACTTTGAACATTATATGAATAATTAGCATTGTTCAGAACCTGAGGGTCAACCGTGTCGCAGAAAGCGATCAGCAGTCGTTTATGAAGTGCAACGTAAACAGATGGGACAGAACATCGATGTGGTCAAAATATTGGATCTGTGCAAACGCAGCTAAAGCACAACAGATGCATCTTCTCATGGGTATCTAGTTTATGTGGTGCTTAGTGCAAAGAAGTATGTGATGCCACAAATCTCACAAACTGGCAAATCTAGAAACTAGAAACTTTCTCGAAAGCACACATTCTAGCACCGGGTGAAATCCTGAACATGGGCCGTCACATTAGAGCCAAAGTCTTCTACTAAGAGTCTGTGGATAATTATAGAAAACATGCAAGTAATGCAACATAATTGGAAATATTCTATTCTCTAGAATGTAATAACTTTTGATTAAGTTGTTCATGAAAACTTCATGTTCCTCGTTGGGCAGTTTGAACAAAACCTACATTTGAAAAAGTTGAAATCCTAATATTTTTTGGGTTTCTTTCAGGAATACAGTTCATCTATAAAAAGGTACGGCAGACGTTTGATTCAGAGGTTCTTTCACACATTTGCATTCAGTTTGTCCAGTTTTATTATCTTTTAAAACAATTGTGTCTCTGTGTGTGGTGGTGGTGACTGTGTGTGTGTGTGTGTGTGTGTGTGTCTGTGTGTGTGTCTGTGTGTCTGTGTGTGTATCTGTGTCTGTGTTTTTTGGGGGTGTGTGTGTGTGTTGTATCTGTGTGTGTCTGTGTCTAGTGTGTATGGTATACTGGTGTGTATCTGGTATGTGTTTCGTTATATGTGTATGTTGTGTGTGTGTGTGCGTATCTGTGGTGTGTGTGTGTGTGTGTGTGTGTGCGTGTGTGTGTGTGTGTCTGTGTGTGTGTGTGTGTGTGTGTTTGTTTTTTTTTTTGTGTGTGTGTGTGTGTGTCTGTGTGTGTGTGTGTCTGTGTGTGTGTGTGTCTGTTGTGTGTGTGTGTGTGTGTGTCTGTCTGTGTGTGTGCGTGTGTGTTTCTGTGTGTGTGTGTGTGTTTTGTTGTGGTTGTGTGTGTGTGTGTGTGTGTGTGTATCTGTGTCTGTCTGTGTGTGTGTGTGTGTGTGTGTGTGTGTGACTGTGTCTGTGTGTGTCTGTGTCTGTGGTATCTGTGTATCTGGTGTGCGTCTGTGTCTCTGTGGCGTGTGTATGCGTCTTGTGTGTTTGTGTGTGTGTGTGGGGGGTGTGTGTGGGGGGTGGGTGGGGTGTGGGTGTGTGTGTGGGTTGTGTGTGGGTGTGTGTGTGTGTTTTTTGTGTGTGTGTGTTTGTGTGTGTGGGGTGTGTGTGGGTTGTGTGTTGTGCGTGTTGTGTGTGGGGTGGTGGTGGGGTGTGTGTGTGTGTGTGTGTGTGTGTGTGTGTGTGTCTCTGTGTGTGTGTGTATCTCTGTGTCTCTGTGTGTGTGTGTGTCTCTCTCTCTCTGTGTGTGTGTGTGTGTGGGTCTTTCTATTTGTGATGTGTGTGGGGTGTGTGTGTCTGGGTCTATCTCTCTCTCGTGGGGTGTGTGTGTGTGGTGTGTGTGGTGTGTGTGTGTGTGTGTGTGTGTGTGGGGTGTGTGTGTGTGGTGTGTGTGTGTGTGTGTGTTTCAGTTATCGGCGGCTGCTGAGAAAGCCTCTGTTTTTCCCTGATGAAGCCACAGTCGACACGGAGCCGCTGTTTGAAACGATGGAAGGAAAGATGGGCGAGTTCATTGCTGAGTTGCGGCAGCACACCGACACACTCCTCAGCACCGTCTGTGAGTCTGAGACCCGCTCGTACAGACTCTTTTCATTAGACACAGTTCCCAGGCTGTTCTAGTCTTATATATGAATGAACACCGGAGACGTCTCTCCGTCTCACACAGCACAATACAAACAGTGTGACTCAAACACGCTGTGCCTGTCGAGTGAGAGAACGCTAGCAAGTGTCTGAAGATGAAGTCTCGGGTTCTGCTTCCTAATAAAGTGAATATCTGACCGGGATTGTTATACGTACAGCCGGCGTCTCGGCTTTGTCTTCAATTATCTTCAAGTCTCAAGTTCTGGCATCTGGAACTTCCTGACCCTCGAGATTTTTATATTAATGTCCGTACGGTCTTGTCATGTTTATTTAAAATTGAAAAAACGTGGTCTTTCTGGTGAAAACGACAGCCATTCAGTGCCATTTAAACCCCACAACGCCAATCACCAACCCATGCACTGAACCACGTCCCGCACTACTAGCTTTTCTTTTCTGATCATCTGTTACACTTGTGTGTACGTCACAGTACAGAAGAAAACATGCATCGTTACTTCAGCTGCGTCACAGCTTTAAGCTCGTGTCCTCGCTGCATGTGTTGTGTGATGCTAGTGTCCCGATGCAGCTCAGCAAAACGCCGTTAGCTCTTCAGACATTCACCAAAAATAACTCCTAGCAGGTGGAAGCAGGGCTTATTTGTCAGAGGAAGAGAAACTCAACCGAACTGGAGGTTTTTAATGCCTTTTGCCAATTTAGTTTTTCTGTGAAAATGAGATCTGAACATCCAGCCTTGAGCACTAAGCGCGTCTTATTTTCTTTCTTTCATTCTTGAAGGTGAATTTGAGGGAAGAGATGCTGAGGAGGAGGAGGAGGATGAAGATGATGATGAGGAGGAGGGTGAGGAGGAGGAAGATGAGGAGGAGGAGGGTGAGGAGGAGATGAGGAGTGAGGAAGAAGAGCAGCAGAACCTCACTGACTCTGGAGATGAAGAATATTCACCGGAGGAGGAAGAGGATGAGGAAGACTAGCAGAAGAGGATCTGCTCTTGAGCTCCTGGAGCCGAAGTCTTCATCTGAAGCAGAACGAGCCGCGTCTCCTGAGATCTCACAGACAGAGTTCATGATGCACGGCACTGTGTGAGAGTCTGCGTTCATTCCTGGATAAAGAAGCGTTTAAACAGACACCGATTGTTCAATTACACGAAATATCACGTCCACGAAGTGACTCTGTGTCACACTCCAGATTAACCTGAGGATGAGAACGGTTTTCTGTGATGTGAACAGACTCTATAACACTATTTATTTGATCGAGGGGGATAATAATAACAATAATCATTAATTTATTAATTAAAAAATCCATTCAGGTATGTTTAAAGCTCAGGGTACATTAATGTCCGTCTGGGACGGGCTCCATTTGCACTTTTCCCCAAGCTCCAGTATATTTAGCTTTTTCTTTCAAGATGATGATGATGGGAGGGCAAAAAGAAGAAATTGTGCTGGAAAATATATAATAAAATATAGTTTCATAACTTACAAAAATCAACCGTTTGGTGGCCAAATCATTTATTATCTTTATTTTGTGTTTTTATTAACATCTAAATATCTGCAGACGCTTGGAAGCAAAAAACAAAAAAAAGGATTGCTTTGAGTTTAAGCGAAATACAAGAATATGAAACAAAAGCAACGATTCAAACCCAGAGCTGGTGCTCGACTTCATGAATATAAGAACACAGAAATACAACACTAACACAGGCTAGATACACAATAAATGAAGAAGAAAACACAAGCTCATAAAGAAGATGAAGAAAAGCTGACAAACGTAGCATGCCTTTTATTCAGTTTTAAATCCTGAATATATCTATTTATCCTGAATATATTCTCCAAAACATGAATAACCTCTCATCTGAGGTACAGTAATAAGCTGGGAAATATTTAGAGCAGTTTTTATCGTCTGTGTATTCAGTCATCTTCTTCTGGGAGGATAATAACCTCATGCTCCACACTAATAAACTATAACTGATTACATACAGTCTGAGACACAGCTTTGAGTTCACTTGTAAAGCTACACTTAAAGCCCAATGCAACGTGTTTAATGAGTTTGTATACACTATCACACACATTATAGAAGTGCGTTTATCAAATACGTGAGTAAGGCTTGATCTTCACTAATATGCATTAATCCCAATAACAACTCCTGCAACTTCAACATCTCCTCTTTCTGTGAGCGCGTGTGTGGCTCTTAAAAGAGCCGTTGGGTTCGCGCTGGAAGGCGTTTATCCTCCGAAGCCGTACAAGGTGCGTCCCTGGCGCTTCAGCGCGTACACCACGTCCATGGCGGTGACGGTCTTTCTCTTGGCGTGCTCGGTGTAGGTGACGGCGTCGCGGATCACGTTCTCCAGGAACACCTTCAGCACACCGCGGTCTCCTCGTAGATCAGCCCAGGAGATGCGCGTGACGCCGCCGCGGCGCAGCCAGGGGGGGGGGGGGGGGGGGGGGGGGGGTGGGGGGGGGGGGGGGGGGGGGGGGGGGGGGGGGGGGGGGGGGGGGGGGGGGGGGGGGGACGACGGATTAGCGGGTTTGGTGGATGCTGGATTGTTATCCAGAGAACTTTACGGTGCGCTTAGCGCCGCCTTTCCCGAGTCCTTTCCCGCCTTTGCCTCTTCCAGACATGCTGCAGATGCTGCTCGCTTCAGTCCAGCGACGAACACGAATAACACACGAGAGCTCCAGGAGGCCGTTTACATCTGCTTACAGGACCTAAGGGAAACCAGCGCGCGTCACACGGCGCCCCTCCCCCGCTAGCTAGAGCAGGACACGATGAGGTTTCATCCAAACCTGATCTAACGATGTCTGTCCCGTGTTTCATTTTAAAACCCATGTTTAAAACATCAGTCTGACACAGATGATTTGTAAGATCATATCTACATATTTACATTCGTCTAGAGCCGCGCTTCTACCATGTTTTTACTCAGAAATGCTAATCAGCACGTGGCTAGCTAGCACAGTTCTGAGCATTGTACACATATATAAACTGTAGGATATGAAACAACACAGAAAGGGTACTTCATTGTAGAAACATGTGTTAGGTAGTGACTTTCCTTAACGTCACACTTAACTTTTGAGCACATTTCTCTCAAAATGATGAGACCAATGTAGCTGAGAGAGAAAGAGGAATAATTCCTCATTAATGCAGAGCTGTGCTTAATCACTCTCAGTCAATGAACTAGAACTAAAACACATGAAATACAGGCACAATTTGATTTAATCAGTTAAACTAAATATATAAAAACAAAAATTAAATGTTTAAACAACGGAATAAAATAGAAAGTATTTAAATATAATTTTCATTAGTAGAAATGTAGGGTTCAGGACAACCACCTCACTATTGAAAGCACCCTAAAATATTTTAGATATTGTGGGTTTCAATAAAAGAATATTTCCTATCTAAGACTTGAATGCATTTAAAAAAAAAGTTAAGACGCAAGACTAAATTCACTGAACTTGTGAGCACTGTGCTACACTGACTGTACTCGCTACTCGTTATATTCAGCGTTACAGCGGAAGCTCTCTGGTTCAGTGTGATTGTGTGGCTCTGAAAAGAGCCTTTGGGGGTCCTGCGCTGCTGCAGCGGCGGGTTAAGCGCGCTCTCCGCGGATGCGGCGGGCCAGCTGGATGTCTTTGGGCATGATGGTGACTCTCTTGGCGTGGATGGCGCACAGGTTGGTGTCCTCAAACAGACCGACCAGATAAGCCTCGCTGGCCTCCTGCAGGGCCATGACAGCGGAGCTCTGGAAGCGCAGGTCCGTCTTGAAGTCCTGAGCGATCTCTCGCACCAGACGCTGGAAAGGCAGTTTGCGGATCAGCAGCTCGGTGGACTTCTGATAGCGGCGGATCTCTCGGAGAGCCACGGTCCCGGGCCTGTAACGGTGGGGCTTCTTGACGCCGCCGGTGGCCGGAGCGCTCTTCCGGGCGGCTTTAGTAGCGAGCTGCTTCCTCGGGGCTTTGCCGCCGGTGGACTTACGAGCGGTTTGCTTGGTTCTTGCCATCGCTGAGATCTACTTCTGTCTCTGCTCTGCGTGAGTAGAATATGCAGCTCTATGTTACGCGTCTGCTTTTAAAGCATCTTACAGCCACAGCTTATGGCGTCATAAAGGCGCAGAGGCTTGTGATTGGCTGATGTGTGACGTCTGCGCATGACTGCTAGCCAATGACTGCGCAGCTCCTGTTTTCAAACGGAGCTGGTGGTGTTTCCCGCTCAAATTGCTTTGTTCTTGTTTAGTACTTCAAGCATCACCACAAATACACTTCACGCTAGCACACCAATTTCGGCTTCATACTCGCGTTGTTTTATTCCATAGCTCTGAACTATTCATTAATCCGATATCATCAAAATTACCTTACCATCCGTATAAAATCACAAATACACTGAAGACACCATCCAAAGAACATTTTGTTAATGTGATGTGATCATTCATAAACTCCGCCACAGCTCGCCTTGTGGCTGTTACTGCGTTTGCTAATGTCCATTCATTTTTTATGGACGTTTCATTATTAATTTTTTTTATTAAACGCTCTTGCGGTATGTACGCTAGTGATGAAATGAAGTTAAAGAAAATTGCTCTGTGAGAGATAAAATGGGTGGCTCTTAAAAGAGCCTTTGTGTTCCAGAAACAGACTAGAGCGCGTCTACTTGGCTTTGGCGGGCTTCTCGCTCTTCTTGGGCAGCAGCACAGCCTGGATGTTGGGCAGCACGCCGCCCTGAGCGATGGTCACTCGGCCCAGGAGTTTGTTCAGCTCCTCATCATTGCGCACCGCCAGCTGCAGGTGACGGGGGATGATGCGGGTCTTCTTGTTGTCTCTGGCGGCGTTTCCAGCCAGCTCCAGGATCTCAGCGGTCAGGTACTCGAGCACAGCCGCCAGATAGACGGGAGCTCCGGCACCGACGCGCTGAGCGTAGTTACCTTTGCGGAGAAGCCTGTGAACACGACCGACGGGGAACTGCAGCCCTGCTCTGGAGGAGCGACTCTTGGCCTTCGCTCTCGCCTTGCCGCCGGTTTTGCCTCTTCCACTCATTGTCGAATGTAAAAGTTATTGCGTTTTGTACTGCAAAAGTAATGAGTCCGTCAGCTCCGCTCTACTGCTTTTAAAAGAGCGTGCGAGTCGCCCATTGGTTTAGAGTCTGTAAGATTCCCAACCAATCACTGAACTTCCCTCCAACACTGACCGCCGAAGCCACGCCTCCTCAGCTGGCGGTCTGATTGTGTAGCGTTAAGAAACAACACGACAGAAAACATTCAAGACCTTGTTACGGTGTGTTCAAGTATTTCAAAATAATTTTTTGAACAATTCAGCGCGAACAATTATAAATAGTTTTAACCTAATTAAATTTAGATCAATGATCCATTAAAGCTGTTAATATTAATATATGTGTATTACTTTGTGGCTTTTCTAAATACACAGTCAACATGTAAAACATTGAGTCGAGGTAAACTCAGATACACTCTTCTATTTTATTTTTTTTGTCAGCTTTTTATTTGCACTGTATAGTTAATATTTTAGGTCGTCTTGCTGTCTACAAAAATGTTCTGATGACACTGAACCTGTGGATCTAATCAAACAAAATAATGATTTGGACAACAGAAGAGAGGTTCAGCTTGTTGTTACATGGTGTGAATATTTATTTATTATTTATTTTATTTGAGTTGATCATTGATTTCAGAAGACAAGGACGCAGTAATAGCGAGACAATCCATGCTCAGAAGATAGAAATAGTTCAGTCTTACAAACATACTGGCAGCTGTTTTGAGGGTAAACTAAAGTGGATAAAGTACAGTGAGTTTATCTTGAAGAAGACAGAGTCCAGATGATTGTTTCTGAGGAAGTTAGATTGCACTGGTATCAGTAGAAAGCTCTTGTGTCTTCTGTCAGATAATCCTGTGCAGTGCTCTGCTGGGAGATAATATCACTGGAGGATACACATAGTGATTAATACAATGATCAGAAGCGCCGGATCAATTATTGCTTTTCCTCCAGATTCTCGAGGTTTTTGTGGAAAAGAGAAGAAGGGAAACATTGAAGGACATCCACTAGATGGTGTTTAGTTTAGTTCAGTTAGTGGGAGATTAGAAAAGCCTGTTCTACAGAACGATCTAGAAGCTATTTTATCCCTACTGCTGTGTGTAATGTGTGTGAAATAATTGTGTTGTATTCATTGCTGTTTATTGTGTTTCCTGCAGTTTACAACGCTGCTGAATGAGTTGCTGATGGATTGTGTTGCTTTTAAAGTACAATTAGTTCTTTCTTAACCTAACCTTACTAACACAAAGTGAACTGCTCTTTCTTTAGTTAGTGGGTGGCTCTGAAAAGAGCCGTTGGGGAATAAAACAGTGTTTTTACTTCTTCTTGGGAGCTGCTCTTTTAGGCTTGGCAGCTTTAGGCTTCGCCGCCTTGGGTTTGGGGCTCTTGGCTTTTTTGGGGCTCTTGGTCTTTTTGGGGCTCTTGGCTGCTTTCTTCGGCGCCGCGGGCTTCTTCGGCTTCTTGGGGCTCTTCGTCGTCTTCTTCGCGGCTGCAGCGGCGGGTTTCTTGGCCTTCTTGGGCGACTTCTTAGCGGCGGGCTTCTTTGCCGCTGCGCTCTTGGGCTTCTTGGCAGCAGCGGGTTTCTTGGCCGCGGGCTTCTTCGCTTTAGGAGCCCGGAGAGGCCACAAATGCAAGCCATCCCACCACTCCTGCTCCTCCACCATGTGTCGGCAGCCCCTCTGCTCGCCTCAGCACCATCATACGGTGCGAGCGGCACGTGTCTGCCAATCCTCCAGTGTCGGCCATGGCTGAGTAATCCCTTCACCTCAGCCTCCAGTCTCCTCGGCCGGACCCGCGCGGCCCGTAGTCCAGCAGCTCCACCGGCTCCTAGTCCTCACCGAAAAACACCGTCAATCCACCAGCTCCACCGGGCTTCCTCATCCCTCCGGCTCCGCCTTGGTTGGGCATCGACCTGCCATCGCCTCAGGATTCCGCTCCTCCGGCTGCACCTCGTCGGTCCATCCCAATGGCTCTATTGGGCTCCTTCCTCCCGCCAGCTCCACCTTGGTCCTCAGTCGCTCTGGCTCAGCCGCGGATCTCTGGATCTCCGCCTTGTTCACCAGAGCCCTTGGCTCCACCCTGGCCCCCAGGATCCTTCCCCCTTTTATATCATTTTTTTCATCCTGTTTTTTATATTTCATCCATCGGCACCCCCATGGCTCGTTTGGCTTCCGAATTATTTTTTGTTAGTTTTGTGTCCTGTATATTTGGTTTTTTTTTTTTTTTATTAATTTATTTTTTTAAATGTGTGTGTGTGTATATGTTAAGTAATTTTTATTTCAGTGTTAGCTATTTTGTAGGCAGTTTAGTACGGTATTATAGTAGTTAAACTAATGAAAATGAGAAATGTTGCCATAGCAACAAGCTGAAATAATTTTTATTTAAATTTTTTTTAATTTCAGTTAATGTTTATTTTATTTAATGTAACCATAATATGTATTTATGTAAGTTTTTAGTTTTAATGAACTATTATAACCCTGTGGGCACCAGCATTTTAGGAGGCTCCCTGTTTCTGTTGTGCTTTGCAACATAAAATGTTTGAATTTTTACTTCATATTTCAAAATTTTGCCTGAAAGCTGCAGATTTATAAAACTAAAATATCCAAACACCCTCAAAACACAATAAACATACTTGTGAGGCAAAATTGCATGAGATATCTATTATATTTAATTTACTACATTTTCTATAAAATTTCTTGAATTAAATGTAAGATATTTATTTCTTAAGCTTAAATAAAACTGAATTTACTGTGCTTTGTGCTTAATACAAGAAAACACAACCAAACTAGGGTGTAATTCATTCAAAATGTATGTACAGTATTATTGCTTCAGATATGAACTTATGTCTTATTTGTGTAATAATATCCAAATAATGAGAAATTCCATTGCAAGCATAAGAAATAAAGTAGTAGGTGTTTAATAGTGTCAGTTAATTAGTAGGTGTCACTATGTGTTTAATAGATTGTCTGCATAGCCAACATCAGTATAATGCATTTAGAAGCCTTGTTTAGTGTAGTTAGTTTATCTTTTCTTCACTTATTTCTCATTGTTCTAACAGTCATTGGTACCAATGGACAGCAGTTTCACATTGTGCACTGCTTTGTTTTCAGGTTTCAGGTCACTGCGGGTTTCCAAACTCGCAGACCCTTACAGTCAGAGCACTGGCCTCATCGCATCGAAGCCATAATCCATCCTTCTCAAGACTCTTTATATTGCTTTGTGTACAAAAACAAGTGTCTAAATGTCCAATTCTTCAGACAACGGCATTTTATCTCCCATGCAAATGTTTTGTTTGCTGCATGGATGCACAATTCACGAAACATTGTTTTTTCTTCTGTGTTTTCTTCTGTAGTTGTATGTG
>JADLZN010012219.1:0-195705 GCA_018155175.1 Sinocyclocheilus anophthalmus
TTAAAGCTTTCTGGAGTCTCTCTACTTCCTCCTGCAGCTCTGGGTCCTTTTCATCTGTCGTCTTGTGCTGGTGCTGAGTCTCCGACGTTTGCTGGTCCAGCTGACTTTGAGCAAGCACCAGGTTTCTCTGAGCCTCCTCAGCCTGGAGCTTAAGCGCTGCTGCTTCCTGTTCCATGTGGCAGATGCTTGCTTTCCCCAGCTTTGCCTGAGCGAGGAGGTTATGGGCGAGGGGCCCGATGATCTTGGTAAGATCTTTGTGGCTGTAGTCCTGTGTAAGATCGTGTGACCTCAGGTCGCTCAGGTTGTTGTCGAGCTGTTCCCGGCTCAGGTGCTGCAGGCCGCCGGCTGCTTCAGACAGGTGTGTACCGGTTATGGCACTCAGCCAGGACTCTAGTCGATCCCAGTGGGCATCAGGGCTGGATGATCGAGACATGCTGGCTCACTGGTGAAGAGCACGGGGGGGGGAGAGGGAGAGAGAGGGAGAGAGGGACAGCACGAAACGGCCAGGCATTATTTACGGCGGTTAACAGCTATTAATAGTAATTATATGTTCTATGCACGGTCTGCTTGAGGAAAACAAACAGTTTTAGACCAGTGTGAGCGTAGACCAGACACCTGTTATCTTGGTCGCAAATGGCGAGGTGTGTCTAATTGTTGTGGGGGCGGCCCCGGAACGGATCTAACTCAGATTGTTGACAGCGTGATCGTCTAAAGACTTTGGCAGCTTGGGTCGTCAATCTATTACTCAGCTTTCTTTGATGATTTCTCAAAGGTTCGGTCTCTAGGCAAACAAAACAGAACAAAATTAAAAACAAACAAACCAACAAATCAAAACACAGGGAGAGATAGAGGACGAGGCAGATTTAAGCCTTTTACTGCGTAGGGGTTATGACCAATGGATGGGTTAGTAGTCTATAGCTAGGCTAAGTGGTGTTTTGAGGTGATTCAGTTTGGATCCCATGGCACACTGTGACCGCCGTGGAGGCAACTGTCACTTCACCAACTAAGCACTAGAGGGAGTGTTACCTATAGGTGAACAAAAAATGGCTAGAATACAGAAAATTTACTTATATTTGATTCAAACAATGTTTAAACTAAATTTAAATAAGTGAGTGGTAAAGTGAGAGAGAGGGAGAGAGAACGACCATGATTAAAAAATATAATATATATATATATATATAGATATATATAATTATTTTTTTTTTTTTCAAATTAAAATAAAATAAAACAATAAATAAATAAATCAAATAAAAAAAAATAATAAAATAAATAAAAGGAACCAAGATAAAACAAACTAAACAAAATTATAAAAGTCATAAAAGATAATAAAGTAAAACAAAATTAGTACTGGATATGAAGACTAATACAAAACAAGAAATAAAAAAAAATGAGTAAATCAAATTAAAAAAAAAAAAAAAATGAAAGGCAGGTACAAGAATGACCAATGGGAAATTAAAATCAAACAAATTAGAGTAACCAAGTCGACCTAGCAGAGAAATGCCCACAAGGGGGAGTCAGTGCGCTGAAAAACAGGAAGGCAGAAAGAGTTCACAAAATGTTAAGATACTTAAACAGCCTGCCATCTAGCGTTAGTTTAAGGTACTGTGCCTTAACCCTAACCGTGCTTGAACTGAAAACGTTTAGAGACTATTCTCCTTTTCAAACGGAGTTTTACTGCAGTTATCACAAGAACACAGTCCAATCCCAACAGAATCTATCATCTGTGCACTTAACTGCACAATGTGTGTGAAGCAGGATTTCTTCGCTGCCAGGTACACAAATAAAAATATGAACAACAGGGTTTCTTCGCTGTTGTTATACAAATTTCACTTGATCAATGTTTTATAAAAAACTCCCATTTACATTTCAATCAGTCTACTGACTCGCAGTGTTTTTATGATCAAATATGCATTAGGTGACACATTAGATAGCTACTCTAACGGCTAAACCTAAGGGAGTTAGATCGTCTAGTTAAATGACATTGGAACTTCGCAATGACTTTAATCTAGCGATACTATCAAAATAAGGCCTTTAAAAGATGATAAGAGGAGCATCGCTCAAATCTATCTTTATCACAAAGCAGGAAGATTTCTTCGTTCCAACCAGCGATTTTGATAATATTAAAAATGTACTGCAAAGAGATTTCTTCGTCTTTAGAGAACAATTTTAATATTATAAACTGCAGTTTACTTTAATATTTCACAGTGACTAAATGTTAGACAAATAGAGGATGTTAAATGCCCCCCAGTACTGGAGTTGGCTTTTAAACATCCAATCCAAAAGAGTGAGTTCGCGCTGCGACTTGTTTCACTCTAAGCGCGCATAATATAAAAAACACTAATAAATTGATACTGTTTGTTCACAAACCAAGTTTGAATGTCCCCCGTATCTCCACCAAAACATGTAACGTTTATTATTATTTATTAGCTCTAAAAAGGGGAATATTTATGACGAATCATAACTGGTTATGATTCATAATAAATATTTAGATTATATCTTCGAATTAAATGTAGCAGAATCAATATTACAATTATATGATCTGTCCGTCCACCGAGCAGACAACATAATCATTTATCAATTCAAGGAATGTTCATTTTTCGGGCCACGGAACAATAAACTGTCCTTCTTTGTACAGTGCTAGCAGTAATTTAGCAAAATTTAGCAAGGGTTCACACATTCATTGAATTCGAATTGTGAGCAACAAACAGAGACAATCCGTTGTGATTATAAGGGATTTAATAAATGAAACTATGTCTAACATATAACTAAGCAAAACACATATACTGTATATACAGAATGAAACAAAGTAAGGAAAGATAGAGAATAGGAAAAGAATGGCAGTATTTCACATCACTTAACCCCAACCTTTGAAAATCGTCAAAGACTCCAAAATCACCGTAAAAGTGTCTGAACCTTAAACACGCATCAGAATAATTTTAAGCGGTTACTTGCATTAGTTTCGATTGCTGAAGAAGAATCCTGATGCTGTAGACACCGGAGGTCTTTTGATGAGTTCATGAGGAGTCAGCTGGAAGTTTTTACTTCTGGTTCTTTTGAAGAAGAAGTCCACAGCGACTAACGTTACTTGAGAGTAAAAACTGCCGGAAAATAAAACTAAAGAGGAAGGTCTTGAGAGTCCTGAAATGTGTTGTCTCAAACGAAGAAGAAGTTTTTCTGAGCAAAGTTATTTTGGGCTAATCGTTTTTGAGAGTTCCTATTCTGTGTGTTCTGACCAAAGAGAGACATGGATTTTGAGCGGGAGAAACTTTATTTGTCTCTTGTTTATGGCTCAATTGCATGTTTTATGGCAGGTCTGGAACTTCTGTAGTTTTAACCCAAAATATCGTGCGAGTCATATGATGCGTTTCAAAATCACATACTGTACGTCATTGTCCGAAAAATGAAAAACAGGTAACATTGATACCAAGAAAACCATTTGGAATAGATTAAACCAAAGATACACACATACACCTGAATATAAGTTTTTTATGGCTTTAACTAATACAAATAACGAGTGGTAACTCATCTAGTCTAACAAGGGAATGTACACACCACATGCATATACCAGATACAATTACAACTGATTAATTATAGTCTAATATAAAGAAATGTCTTTTTGTGTGTGTTAGTTTGGGTGTGTGTGTTCGTTTGGCCATTCACAGCTCTAAGTGGAATGTTTTTGAACTAAGATTCCAGGATTCTCGTGGGGGCTGGTTCTAATCTTCTTTGACGGCGAAGAAACATTTGGCAATTTACAACCCCTATACAACGTAACATCTCTGACCAGAACTGTAATATATATGCAAATGTCAAAAGGCTAAAAAGGGTCTCTTAAGCCATAAAACCCAAAGATCATGCATGATTCTACGCAGACGCCCACTTATAACCTCATTATTTCCCACTAATAATCCTAATGAAAGCAGCACATGCCCTGATCGAATTCTAAAAGGACGTATGTTAAACTGTCAAACTGAGTTTTGAATCTGTGGCAGAAGAAAGTAATTCCGCACAAAAGAGGGTTTTATTAGACACTCCGTTGTTTCTTGTTTAATTACAAACATGTTCCGTCGAACTGTTGTATAAAAGCAATATCACTCTCGTACTCCAGCGATACCGGCTCTATATCAGCGGCTGTGATTGCCTCCGGCACTCGGCCTATGGCCTAATCACAGTCATGCTGATATAGAGCCAGTATCGCTCTCGTACTTGAGTGATATTGCTCATATATATATAGATATATATATATATATAATATATATATATATATAGATATATAAGGGACCATTATACTAAATTAGATGCGTGGGAAAAGTAATTTATTTCAGTAATTCAACTCAAAATTGTGAAACTCGTGTATTAAATAAATTAAATGCTCACAGACTGAAGTAGTTTAAAGTCTTTGGTTCTTTTAATTTTGATAATTTTGGCTCACATTTAACAAAAAACCACCAATTCACTATCTCAACAAATTAGAATCTGGTGACATGCCAATCAGCTAATCAAAACACCTGCAAAGGTTTCCTGAGCCTTCAAAATGGTCTCTCAGTGTGGTTCACTAGGCTACACAATCATGGAAAAGACTGCTTATTTGACAGTTGTCCAGAAGACAATCACTGACAACCTTCACAAGGAGGGTAAGCCACAAACATTCATTGCCAAAGAAGCTTGCTGTTCACAGAGTGCTGTATCCAAGAATGTTAACAGAAAGTTGAGTGGAGGAAAAAGTGTGGAAGAAAAAGATGAACAACCAACCGAGAGAACCGCAAGCCTTATGAGGATTGTCAAGCAAAATCCATTCAAGAATTTGAGTGAACTTCACAAAGAATGGACTGAGGCTGGGGTCAAGGCAGCAAGAGCCACCACACACACAGACGTGTCAAGGAATTTGGCTACAGTTGTCGTATTCCTCTTGTTAAGCCACTCCTGAACCACAGACAACGTCATACCTGAGCTAAGGAGAAGAAGAACTGGACTGTTGCCCAGTGGTCCAAAGTCCTCTTTTCAGATGAGAGAAAGTTTTATATTTAATTTGGAAACCAAGGTCCTAGAGTCTGGAGTAAGGGGGGAGAAGCTCATAGCCCAAGTTACTTGAAGTCCAGTGTTAAGTTTGCACATCCACAGTTCTGTGATGATTTGGGGTGCAATGTAATCTGATGGTGTTGGTCCATTGTGTTTTTTGAAAAAAAATGTCACTGCACCCGTTTACCAAGAAATCTTGGAGCACCTCATGCTTCCTTCTGCTTACCAGCTTTTTGAAGATGCTGATTTCATTTTCCAGCAGGATTTGGCACCTGCCCACACTGTCAAAAGCACCAAAAGCTGGTTCAATGACCATGGTGTTATTGTGCTTGATTGGCCTGCAAACTCACCAGACCTGAACCTCATAGATAATCTATGGGGTATTGTCAAGAGGAGAATGAGAAACAAGAGAATAAAAAAATGCAGATGAGCTGAAGGCCTCTGTCAAGGAAACCTGGGCTTCCATACTACCTCAGTAGTGCCACAAACTGATCACCTCCATGCCACGCCGAATTGAGGCAGTAATTAAAGCAAAAGGAGCCCCTACCAAGTATTGAGCACATGTACAGTAAATGAACATACTTTCCAGATGGCCAACAGTTCACTAAAAACTTTTTTTTCATTGGTCTTATGAAGTATTCTAATTTCTTGAGATAGTGAATTGGTGGGTTTTTGTTAAATGTGAGCCAGAATCATCACAATTAAAGAACCAAAGACTTAAAATACTTCAGTCTGTGTGCATTGAATTTATTTAATACACAAGTTTCACAATTTGAGTTGAATTACTGAAATAAATGAATGTTTCCACGACATTCTAATTTATTGAGATGCAATAAACTTTATATACTTTATTATTTATATATGCACACATACATACAGAAATAAATCATATTTATTTGTTTGTCATTGATAATTTTTGCATTTCTGTGTATTGCTTTCAATCCTCTTTTCTGTAGGCCCATAAAACCCCATTTAAATTGATCTCGAGTTGATACTTGGCCTTTCATCATGTGCTCACATTATAAACCCTCTCATTTTAAGACTCCTGAGGTCACTTTTAAATCAATATCATGCTTGTGATACTACATCCCAGGCCATCACACTCACAGGGAGAAGTTTTCCGGGAGGAAGCAGCGGTTGCGGAGAAGCCCGGCCCACAACTGGACCCCTACGATCCCAAAGATAAAGAAAACAAAGAAGCAAAGCAGCAGCACATTGCCCAGCATGGGAAGAGTGTCCAGCAGAAGCGTCACCAGGATCCTCATACCTGCAACACAATGAAAGTGCAACTGTAGTATTATTTCATCCCTCACACGCTCAAAAACACACTGTTGTAATAATAAAAAGAAATGGCTACAAGCATATTGCTCTCGAAAAACATATGAAATTATAGTGCTATAATGCACTAAACAAACTTGCTCTCTTTCCCGTTTATAGAGGCTCATTGTCGACCCACAGTACGAATGTTTATATGCGCCAGTAAAAATCTCTGCTGATATCCAGTTTTTCAGACACTGCTGCTGCCCTGGCTTTTCCAATATATCTGCCCTGTGTCAAACCACAATGCCAGCTGACTGGAGCATAAATGATGAAAATCATTTCCTGCTCAGGGTTTGGCGGGTAATTGGTGGAGCAGGGTAATACAGCCGGTGCTCCCTGGCAGCCTGCAGTCTGTGGGTGATAACTGTGGCCGGCTGTAATTTCCACATTTGGAGGAAGAGTGAGTGGCGATAAGCAGTGAGGCATTAACAGGAATGAATGACAATGGAGGACCCATGTCATCATATAAAATGCCTCTGTGCTGTGTGGGTTTACAGAGCTTAGTATTGTGCAGATGCTGCATTTCTCAAAGCCCTCGTCTTCGAGACGGGTTTTAGCCCCTTAAATTCGCTCTTCTCTAATGAGACGCCCTGATGGAAACATGGCCTCTAAATATTTTTTTATGTCTGGGAATTTAGGAAACACTGCATCGTTTTGTGAGTGTTTATCAGCCTGTATCTATTTACTTGTAATTAGGAAATGGTGAGTGCAGAACGACAATCGAGGTCTCTGAAATTCAGAGTGTTTCTTCCAATTACGATGCGTTTTTGTGGATAATCCACTGCTCTGAGATTTCTGCACAGAAAATCACTTCCTAACTTCTGTCATTAGTGACTCCAAATGACTGTGGAGTTCACCCTAGCACAGCAATTCAGCTAAGCTTGCCAAGTCAGGGCTTAACAAGCATTGAATCAGTGACAGTGGCACAGATCCGTGTCTCTTACAAACTGAAAGGTAATTCCCCACAGGGAGCCAGGTGTATTTCCTGGAGAAAATCACCTTCTGGAATTTGGGTCCCTTAAGAAGCCTGACAAATGGAAAGCCGGGCCATGTGAGTTTCCTCACAATATGATAATGGACTGTCTAAGCAGGAGGCTGAGCTAACTTTAGTCAATGTTTTTTTGTTAATGTTACTTGTCAACTCATTTTATGACTTAGATTTTCCAAAATATGTATAAAACTCAAGGAATTGTTTAATTTTCTAAAATATATTGTAGTGTACACTACACAAAATGTGTAATATTAGATTCACTATCACATGGAATTTATTACTTCGCTGATTGGCTGAGCCTCATGAACAATAATGGCAGATTTTAAGGGTGCTTTCACACCTGTCCCGTTGTTTCAGAACCAGGTGCGTTTCCCCCCTTAGCTCGGTTCGTTTGGGCATATGTGAACACGGCAATCGCGCTCGGGTCCACACCAAAACAATCGGTCCGAGATCACCTGAATGAGGTGGTCTCGGCTCGATTGAAAACGAACTCTGGAGCGGTTCGGTTGTAGTGAGAAAGCAATCTGATCTAACGGACCAACGAACCAGGCTATATCACAATTTATGATGGATAATTACGTAAGTTCCGTGAAAAGCATTAGCTTTGTTGTTTTGCTAATACTCAAAATGAACCTGTGAATGTCTGTAGGTGAAGCACGTCTTCGCCATTCAAAATAAAAAAAAGTGCACTTTTTCATTTTATAATGCCATCTTATTGCTCTTCTTCCTAGTAGGTGCATTTTAAAAATGTTTTCCCGATGAATCCTGGACTCCTGCTCAAAATGATAAATTAATATAACGACAGCTACAAAAAAAAAACAACAACAATAAGCCCGCGAAGCTGTTGTCGTTCCATCCTGACAGATGACAGCTGTGACAGCTAAGTGGAATCCAGGAAAATAAATCGTGAAACTTTGATCAATGAGAGAACGGTTTACTCGCGCGTGACTTGTATTAACAAATTTGGTCAGTTTAGAAACATTGCCATGAGAAAGTGAACTCACAGAATAAAAAGAACATTGTTTTGTATAATAATTTAATCCCTGTTTCGGAACAAAGCAATAGATCTACCGGTGTGAAAGCACACTAAATTTGCGTCCAGCCACAGCAATGCACATTAATAATTGGAATTCAAACAGGTTCCCAGGCATCTTTGAAAATTTTAGAAATAGCATTTAAAAGTAAAAGAATGAGAAATTTAAAATAAAAACAAAATAATAAAAAAACAAACAAAAATAAATAAATAAATTCTGAACCTGACAGATAAAAAGGTTCAATTAATTTTTTGAAAAAAGTTTCAAAAAGCAAAATTTAAGTTGCAAATTAAAAGCATTTTTACATTTAGTAAAGCATTTACAAATGTAAGAACTTAAGTTTAATTTAATATTGCAATTTAAAAGTTGCATTAAAAGCACAATTTAAATACTACATAAAAAAATCTATTGAAAGCCTATATTTAAAAAAAAGAATGCGTTAAATGGATAGTGCACCAAAAAATGAAAACTTAAAAAGATATTTTAAAGAATGTTGGTAACCAATCCATTTTGGTTCCCACTGACTACCATTATATAGACATAAAATTCAATGGAAGTCAATGGGAACCAAAACTCTTTGATTACAAACAAAATATCTCCTTTCATGTTCCACAGAAGAGTGTCATATAGGTTTGGCACAATAATGATGACAGAATTTTTAAATAACATTTTTAAAAATAGATTTTAATTTAAAATCTTTTACTGCTATATTAATTTCTCTCCGCAAATGAAAACATCAAAATGGCATACTTCCTCTTTATATGATTATTTAACCATCTAAAGTCCTTTTCCACACCTACCATGGATGTCAGTCCTAATTTTCCTTATCACTGCATTGATACCGATACTGACAGACAAATTAAATCTTGCTAATATTCTAGAAAACAACTCGTTATTTACCCGTTTCCTTGTCTGACCTAGCTATGTCAGTCTATAGCTATTTACTAATGCAAAGGTCCTCCTCCTGAAAAGATTATTTAGGAGAGCGTATTCCCCAAGGGCAAACTGTAAATATCCTGCCATAGCTGCTCTTTTCTGTTGAAAAGAGAGTCTTCCAGGCCACACAATGTGCTCGGGCCCCTGTGTTATGAAGAAGTCCCCTGGGATCCCCTGCCCTTTGGAGTCCTCCACATGCACCAAACAAGCTCAATAACAAAGCACAGGGGAGAAAGAGATCATAACCATGCTTTCTATTTATTTCTCATAAGCTTCCACAGATAATAAAAGAGCAGCTTCTCTGAAGGTTTAATTAAAACAGCTTGAGGGGACATGAAAACCACATAAACACAGGAGTCTATTCCAGTGTTGTACTGCTGTAGCAGTCTTAACATAAGGGTGTTGATACTTGGCAGAATACTTAACGAAAGAGATGAGAAGTTTAATCTTGTCAATATTAATTCAATAAGGTTGTAAAAAAACAACACTCAACCCACTGATTTCACTCAAAAGCTCATTAAAGAGTGCTGGAGAAATAAATGCCCTGATGTTAAAAAGATAAATACAATGTTCTGTCATGAAACTCTAGATGGCACAGGCCAATAGGTTCTCAGTCTGATATAATTAAATCATCATTAACATGGCACAGCTGATTGGTTTCTTTTTGCATCAGCAGCCAATAAGCTTGCTGCTCAATATTCAAATACGTGGCTAGTGCTTGCCGCAGCACACTTCAGAAACCCTCCCACTTCCCAGCTCCACCTGTATAGATCTGCTACAGGGTAATTTAAGTATGCTTACCGTTGGGGGCCAAATTTATTAAAACACTAATTTTTCACCAGCTAAAAATGGTTTTAAGTCAGTTATTTCTATCTTTTGCTGTAGTGTATCAGTAGGAAATATCAGTCTACATTTTCAAACATTAATTTTGCCATTAATTTTAATAATCCAGTGAGATTTTTATTTGCACAAGGAGTCTGACAGCAGCCGGTGCTCCACACAGAGATCTGATCTCACCATCATCAGTCTGTCTGTCTGGATTGCATGAGAAAACAGACCAAACGCGACTGATAAATCCAGAAGAACTGTGGCAATGTATCCAAGATGCTTCAAACTTTAAACAGTACTGTTAGCTTTGCGGGGTAGTTTCTTGAAGAATATTAGAGATGTTGCCACAGTTCTTTGGATTCGTCTGATTTAGGATTCTATAATCCATTCGTTCCAAGGGTGAATTGATGTACTGCATATAAAATTATAAACAGTTTAAAGTTTTTAACCGTGGTAAAATATTAATTTTAGTAAGGTTAACTGTTAATTTTACATTTTAGAAAATTAAATATACGTATTTTTAATATATTATTTTAAGTTAATATACATAATCATGTTTCAAGACATTACATGATTATATTACTGTTTTAAAGTATCCCAATTGGTAGAGAAAAAAACTTGAAGGGGCATAAATTACTTTTTTTTTTTTTTTTTTTTTAATATTTATTTTATTTTAAATAACATTAAATTTATTAAATAAAATAAAAAATTTATTTCAATGTAATTTAATTTACTTAGAATAATAAAGCCATCCACCTGTCCAAGATTATAGGACTCACATTAAACACATTACACAGTCCATTTCACTGTCTGCTTCCTTTGTCGCACCGGCACACTCTCATCTTCGTAATTTTCATAATTCTTAAAAAGTCACTCCAATTACTGCTGGCCTTCTGAAATTGATGACCGCAACGTCACCGCTGGCGGACACTCGACATGATGTTGTTGCTCAGCCCAAATAATAATAGAATACACAAGTGGGCAGCCAGGCGGATTTCCAATTAACCTCCAACTGCCCTCGAGTGTGGAATCATGGTGAATTCTAATCCAGAAGATGAAGTGTAAAAGAGCTCCAGACTTTCTGACAGACTAATCCACCTTCTGGGGGAGTGAAAGGGCACGAACAGTGGTCTGTCTACATATTACAAACCTTTTAAGAGATCGCTTTTTTACACCTGCACACCAAATACAAGGCAGAGTGAGCCAGCTGTACACCACAGCAGTGTTGAGTATTTTGATTTGTGAGGGAACATGTTTGTCATCTACTGACAGTTTTCCCCCGTCTCTTCATCAATCAAGCCATGGGTGTTGAGAACAACAGAGTGTGATGTTGATTAAGACAGCTCCTCAAAGATAGGGAGAACAGAACGACAGAGGGCAGGGAAGTATAGAGGACATAGAAGAAGGCTATGTGAAATACAGAGTGGGACTGACTTGACTCTGGAAAGTACAAGCTCAACCATAGGCCTTAGACAAGGTAGACACCATACTGAATTTAACACGGATGAAAACAAGACTTTGAGGGATAGACTTACAGTCTATACAATGCCAAACACTGTATAAAGATACTAGATCATATCATTTTTGGCAACATACAACTTTCAAAACTGTTTTATGGAGTTTTTGTCTACAGTTTTTTACATAAAAAAATATACATAATTCTTAAAAGTACACTATAGTCTAATTAAATTTTTGAAAAATAAAATAATAAATTCAATAAAATACACTTAATTTTAAAAACCTTTTAAAAAAAACTTTTAGACCCTAGTTGCAGAATTTGTCTTGTAGAGTGGAAAAGACCGATACCAATTTATCTAATACTTTACTGTCAAAAGAATTTCAAAATGTTTATGACATGCTGCTTTAGTTTCCAGCTTGACAGTTTAATGATTGATGATTTGAGTTTAACTCCTATTATGTTCTTCTCTCTCCCTCTCTTTTGTTTTGATTAGTGCTGGAAAAAAAAGTGAAAACTGACTAATAGGATCAACAAAAATCTCTGTCACCCATTTTCCCAGTGACCGTCCACAGCAGGCGAGCCACAGATAAAATAATTCACAAATTAATAATAATAATTTGTTAAATTTATATAGCACTTTTTGGGTATTTCTGGACGGGGATCTCCTCAACCATCACCAGTGTGCAGCATCCACCTGGATGATGCAACGGCAGCCATATTGTGCCAGAACACCCACCACACACCAGCTTAATGGTGGAGAGGAGACAGAGTGATGAAGCCAATCAGTAGATATGGGGATGGTTAGGGGCCATGATGGTCAGAGGCCAATAGGCGAATTTTTTTGGGGGGGGGCCAGGAAGGATGCCGGGGTTACACCCTACTCTTTTTCTAAAGGATATCCTGGGATTTTTAATGACCACAGAGAGTCAGGACCTCGGTTTAACATCTCATCCGAAGGACGGTGCTTTTTACAGTATAGTGTCCCCCTCACTATACTGGGGCATTAGGACCCACACAGACCACATAGTGAGCACCCCCTGCTGGCCTCACTAACAGCTCTTCCAGCAGCAACCAGTAGTTTTCCCAGGAGGTCTCCCATCCAGGTACTGACCAGGCTCAACCCTGCTTAGCTTCAGTGGGCAACCAGTCTTGGGTTACATGGTGATATGGCTGCTTGTATAATGCAAACAGTAGGCCTTTAATTAGTCTGGGTGGGTCCTGAATAATGAATTAGGCTGTCTGCTACCACTTCGCCCCCTGTCTCAGATTGGCACAGGTATTAATTAGTTATTAATCATAACAGAGATGGATGCACTCTTGTCTCCTAACTGAACTAGAAGGAAGACACCTGGATGCCATTTGTGACCCCCGAGGACTACAGTGAATAACGGCCTGCTCCTCTGATGAAGAATGTGTGCAGTTTGTCTGTCAGACTGACGGACATACTGAACCGTATCCAGAGGGGTGAGAACTGAACAGGACCCCACACAAATTACCCTCACCAAAACCTTAGCTGGGCTAGTCAAAACATTCCAGCTAAATGCTACCCTTGTTCAATATATATTTTACTACTCTCCACAAATAGGGACACATCAAGCAGAATTGGCCAGACACGGCTCCTCGTGAAATAAGAGCCGCGGAGGAACCGCGGGCATATCCTTGGCACGGAGGGTGATTAAAATATCCGGTATATAAAGATGTGGCCAGAATCATCATCACCATGCTTAGAGAGAGAGAGAGAGAGAGATGAGAGGAGAAAGAAGGGAGGAGAGATGAGGAAAAAGCGAGGGAGAGAGTTGTGTGGTGTGTGTGTGTGTGTGTGTGTGTGTGTGTGTGGAGGAGGTGGAGAGAGAGAGAGAGACAGAGAGAGAGAAGGGGGATGGGAAGTCAGACGTAGGACAAAGGAGAAGATAGACGTCCTATTCTCTTCTTCTTTGTTGTGTGTGTGTGGGTTGTGTGTGCTGGGTGTGGTGTGTGTGTGTGGGGGTGTGGTGTGTGTGTGTGTGGTGGTGTGAAAAAGAGAGTAGAGTTAAAAGCACTGAAGCGGAAAATGATCTATAAATCTAAAGCATTAACTCCTCTGGTACAGTATATGACTGAGCCCAGGATACATTTCTCATTCAAATGTTGATTAAATTGCATTAATTGACCACAGTGCTTAAATAATGTAATTCAACATAGAAAATTCTGAATTTAATAAACTCTATGATTGAATGCAGGGAATTAATAAATTGAATTAAGTTCTGAGTTCCTATTTTCTACAGCAGAAACTGGTAGAAATGTACCATACTTAAACTTTTGGGGTGAACATAAGATTCCAAAATCCTTACTAACGTACAAAAACACAAGCAATAAATCTCAATATAATATAAAAAGAAACTTCTATTACTGTGCACACTGCTTTGTTTTATTACTGTGAATTACTGTGCATGTTTTGCACTTTCCAAATAAGACTGTTGAATCATTCTGCAAGTTACAAATTTACATCAGGTGGCGGCAACAAGTAGGGTCTTAATTATAGGGTTAATTACAGAACCATTCATTTAGCTGATTCATTCAAAAACATTGATAAATTCAAGAACAAAACAAATGACTGTCTTTGCGTGAGTCATTGAATCATTGACTAAACCAATTTGTTTAAAAAACTGATTCATTCAGGAATGTCTGAGACACTTTATAATAAGATTGCATTCAATTAACATTACTTATTGCTTTAGCTAACACTAACTAACAATGAGAAATAAATGTGTTACTGTATTCATATTTGTTAAAAATTAGTTAATAAAAATACAACTGTTCATTGTTAGTTCATGTTAGGTCAGGCCTATTAAATAATATTAACATATTGTTATTTTAATGTTTTTTTTAATGTAAATTAATGTAGCTAACTAATGTTAGCAAGTGCATTTGGAAAATGGTGGCTGATATTGTACTCACTGGGCACTCGGTTGATAGCCCGAAGAGGTCGAAGTACTCTGACCGTTCGGACCGCAGAGAAACTAACATTCTGCAGGTTGAGAGAGTATTCCAGCATCCTGTAAACACACAAATAAAAAGAGTTTCAACTTTCAATAAAGCAAGATATTTGAATGTATACACATACTAATGAAGACGCATTACCCCCCATTTGCAGTGCATCTGTTAATTAATCCACATTTTGGATTTTATTGGAATTTTTAATATCACCTGAAAGCAAAAACTGATCTGATTTTTAAACTAATAAATATCCTCCATATGTATCACTTACTATGGCAACAAAGCGTAAAAGGCCAGCAATATTTTCAAATAAACACTGACAGCCCAGACACATTAGTGGCGTGTTTTCTGCCGAACTGCCAATGCCATACTGTAGATCAATCGAAAGTTATCAGGATTCATCAAACAATTACACTGAATCATTTTCAATCAGGTCAAAGAAAGGTGGAAGGAAGGTTAATGTAGCGCTTTCGCAAACAAACACATCCACAGCTGCTCCGCACATGTGAACTTCGGAGTGAGGCACATGAAAGAATCGCATGTTTTTGTAGAAAATAAACAAAGTGTGTGTCTCTAAGTGCCTGTGAGCTTGCAACCGTGTAATTGCAAACCCAATAACCATTTCTGGCCATACAACAACTTAAAAATGTAGAATTACAGTACGTATCAAGTTAATACACAAAGCTGATGTCGATAAGCATATGCACATGTTAATGAGGGTTCTCACGGTCACATGGCCAGCTTAGATTAAAGCTGCGTGATCTGGGGTGTTTCTCCATTCTTTCAATTACGGATCGAGTGAAGTCGGTGACGTGCAAACAGTGCGAGCCCCATTAGCCAAGCAGGGCAGTGAGGAAATGTGTTCTGACTTTGTTGCTCCTGAAATGTGCAGAACAGCTTTGAAGGCACTGATTGGGCTTGATGGAAACCAGCTGGCGACTGGACTGCAAAACTAATAACAGTGGTAACTAATTCTAAAATTTTAAGGAATGGGAACGAAGAAAACACGAAAATATCGAAAGGGGTACACCGGAAGTGGATATGGAAGGAGAAGGAGAGAGACAGGACATGCGTGAGGACACTCTGCAAAAATGTCCCCAGGGAGGTAGGATGCGTCCAAACAAGGAGGACGTGTGTAAACGTGATATCGTCAACAGCCTCTTACTTCTATCGTACACACGTATGAATCACTAAGATGGTCGCTCGCAAACACATAAACAAAAAGTGAAGTGTCAGACCCGGGCGTTTGTCCAGTCAGCACCTAGACCTCACTTCTGTTATCTGTTTGTGTTTGGAACGGCCGTGGTGAAGGATGACACACCTTCCCAGAATCTCTCCGTTTCTTGAAAACATGGTCACACAATCAACAACAGCTCCACGCTGCGTATACAATGCAAGTTGCGAGGTCACTATAATAGGAAAAGTATAAGCGAGCCAAGGGTCTCGGATTCAAAACAACTGTGGCCTTCCACATCCATAAGAAATCCGCTCAAATCGATCTCCGGCTGCACTCGAGAGAGAGAGCTAGCGTGCTGTTGTGTCTTGTTTGAACAGCTCTACAACAGACTACTGAAAGTACTGAAAGACATTTAAATTCCTGCAGCATTAGAAATACCAGCTCTTCTGGGACATGCACCATTTCATACATTATGAACCAGGGTTGCTCTGTATGATCAATGCAAGATTTGTTAGTTTACGTAAAAAGGTTGCAACAGAGTACATGAGGTATTTCAGATGCTTTATGCTTCCCTTTCTCTCTCTCTCTCTCTAGTCCCTTGTGGTCTTCAAAGCAGCCGTCCTGGCCGCAGTTCAATCAGAGCTTGGTGTCTTCCACCACCTGGCAGGTTAATGAGGCGAGTTTCAGAGGAGGTTCACTTCCGAACAATCAGCTCTCCATTAAGATAGAGAAGGAAGATACCCCTAACAACACACGCACACATACTCGGTCCTCACTTTCCCTCTCAGTCTGTCCACATGAACTAAATTATTTGTCTTATTTATGGTATCTCGTTTTAGACCAACTACAAATGACAAAGGGAGACTAGTACAGTTATCATAATGCAAGCAACACAAGTTTTGTTCACTGTAGTTATTGTTAGAAACACATCAAAATGCTTGTCCCTTCTTTGAATTTGCTTTACTATTGCTAATCAGAGGTAGGTTTTATTATGGTAAGAACATTAGCCGCTATAGAACATTTCCACTATTGGGCCAAACGGTTCTCTTTGCTTAACAGTTCCATTCCGTGCCGATCCGGGCCAGTCAGCACGGATCCGGTTTCATTTTCCACTGTGGTGCTGATAACGGAGCTCTTTGGAATGTAATACAAATGCGTCAGATATTTTTTTAAAGAAATTATTACGATAATTAAACAAGGACACATTAAATTGATAAAAAATTAGAATATAACGATATTTTTAATGTTAGGTAAACTAAAATGTAACAGTTTCCACAAAAATATTAAGCAGCAAAACTGTTTTCAACTGTGAAAATAAATAAATAATGTTTTAAATCAGCAAATCAGCATATTAGAATGATTTATGAATGATCATGTGAAACTGAAGACTGGAGTAATGAATGCTGAATATTCAGCTTTGCCATCACAGAAATAAATTACATTTTAAAATGTATTAAAATAGAAAACTGACATTTTAAATTGTAATAAAAATATAATGGGTTTTTTTCTTTCTTTATTTTGGTCAAATAAATGTAGCCTTGGTGAGCATAAAAGACTTCTTTTGAAAATATTAAAAACATTTAAAAAGGTAGCATATATAGAAATGCTTTCTACTTCGTTTTAGCTCATCGTAAAAAGCTATTTTCCTAAACTTTCAGGAGAACAAATTGCCTCAGAGCTAACAGGTGTGGACTAAAAGCTACAAAACTTCCATTTTGATTTCATGGGGCCTGTCTAGTTGTCTCAGCTCACAAACAGAGACCAACAGAGAGATTCAAACAATATTTATCTTCAGTTGTATATTTCTGTCTTGTACTTTTCTATTTATTTCTCTCTCAACAAGCTCTCAGAGACAATTGCCGTCAGGGGTGCTCTTCTGTTTTTATGGGATGGGACAGATTGATTTACTGTGGTCGGAACAGGATAATGTGCCCCTAGCCTCGAATTCAGAACAGCAAAAAGACAACTTCCTTTCTGTTTCTCAAATAAGTGTTCTTCAAAACAATACCTCAACACCTAAGCCAAGCAAGAGCCTTCCAATTCAAAGAGAAAGAATGTCTGAGAGAGCATAGCAGCACTACACTTCCCACCATTTTAATGAGGAATAAAGCCATTTTTTGTTCTTTCCTCTCTGTCTTTCCCCTTGAGACTACATACAGTATACTATGTCAATACTGACCCATTCTGGGGCCTTGTGGTCGCTTTACAGAATAATAATCATAATGGAAGCTAATGCAGACGTATAACTCGAGTGGATGAAGAGGAAACGAGATTTGCTCTGTGTGCCTCAGCTAAAAAGCGTTCCACTGATGGGTCGAAAATAAATTAATGAAGAGGACCTGTAACTGGCTTTTTCTTCAGGAAACGTTTGATAACCTTTGTTCGTAATGCTTTGTCCTTGTCTCGTCCTATTGACAAGGTCTGGGTCTGAACATAATGTGCATCAGCAGCGGGTCTGGAAACAGCTGAAGCAGCATCATTAAATCAGAAGCAGAGGTGGACATTTGGTTTCTCCTCTCCCTCATGAGGACAGTGGTTTGATTAAGAATTCAAACAGCAGTTGACAACAGTGAGATTTGTTTGAACAACATTTTTTTTTTCCCAAACAGAGCGTGAGTGACGAAGGCCATTATACGAAGCCTGAATATTTCATTAAAGTTACCAAATCAAATGAGAACCTAAAGGAATACTTCACCCAAAATTCTGTCATTACTTACTCACCTTCAGGTTGTTTCAAAACTGTATGACTTTCTTTCTTGCATGGAACACAAAAGGAAGCTATTGACGAAGTCTACTGACCCATACACTCAATACATTTTCAAAATAGTTTTTTTTCCACAGTATTGCAATTTAAGAACCATTTTGGGTTCAAACCTTTCAGTGAACACTTGGTTACACTTTACTTGAAGGGGTGTGCATAAGACTGACATGACACCTTCATAATCATGACATGACACCTACATAATCATGAGATGACACATGTCATGAATATGAAGGGTTTTTATGCATGTTTATGACAACTGTCATTAAGTGTCATTCACTCAGTTATGTCATTTTTAAGGCAAAGATGACATTGTTTGAGATGTCTTTGTTATGGGCTATGGTTAGGGGTAAGGGTAGGGGTAGGGTTAGGCCAAATAATGTCATATTTGCATTAAAAATGACATAACTGAGCGAATGACACTTAATGACAGTTGTCATAAACATGCATAAAACCTCCTTCATATTCATGACATGTGTCATGTCATGATTATGAAGGTGTCATGTCAGTCTTATGGCACACCCCTTCAAGTAAAGTGTTACCGAACACTTTTTAAAAGAACATAGTTTTTAAAAAACCATGAATGCCAATAAATAACCTTTAACTGAAGAGTGTACAAATATGGCATATGTTGACATTCACGTCTCAAAAAATCTGCAAAAGCAACATTAATGCATCATGAAAATCATGCAGACTTAATCAACAGAAGTGAGTAAATGATTTTTCGGTGTACTATTGCTTATTTCAAAGCTATTATTTCACCAACTCTCCCCTAACAAAACGGTTAGTAAAAGCAAATATTTTGCCATCCTTCTCTTTCCCTTTAGGTTAGTAAATGAATTTCAGCTTAATGGATGTGCGGAAGCTCTCAGCCATCTGCTCGTATCTGTGAATGACTGCGTTATCAGTTCCAGGCATCTCCATATACAAATTTGAGATGAAGAACGCCTAAGATGAAAGGGCTGGATGCTGTCCAGTGTCATCAACAGCCTCCTGGCCAAATGGCATTCCTGAAGATTCTTAAACCTCAGCACGGAATCCTCATTCAGGCCTGAAGAGTCTCTATTAGCACTGGCGATGTGGGTCATGACCTGATCAGGAGCTTTTACTGTGATTCAATCTAGAGCAGACCTGTCTCTAAACTCTGTTCTCAGATGTTGGCTAGAATAGAAATAAAAAAGTAAACTTCATCAGCTGTTGTAGATGGTTTTGAGCAGTGGGCTTATGAAAGCGTCTTCTGCATGTTCTGGTGACAGTCACACAAGAGACAGCAACTGTCAGCTTTTTTGACAAGAACGATGACAATTATGTTGACAGGTTGTGCTAGCCTTAGAACTATTGACTTGACCAGAAACTGACAGCTGTCTACATGAAACAGAATACATGTCAGGTCAAACGACCCAGAAGGAAAGTAAATTATCAGCATTTTCTCACCAAGACATTCATGTGAATAGCCCATCACGGGATAGATAAAATTATTCTTACTATAAAAGTGAAGAAAATCTTCAAATAACTGTAAAGGTTTTTTGAATAGTGGAGTATTATGTCAGTCAATCCTAACTCTCAGGGTCAGCTTGCTGGGTTTAAAAGTGGTGAGTGTGTACCAGAAAAAGAAAGCAAGTTGAAGGGTCTTTCTAAACTAAAAACCTGAAATGTTTCCAGGAAGACAGTCAGAGCCTTCACTCCCTTTTACCAGCCAACTTCAGGCAAAAAGCCAACAATACTGGGGAAGGGGAAGGAAAAAGGGAAGGGGAAAGAAGATGAGGAAGATGAAGAGATAAAAAAGAGAAGAAAGGGATGTACTATATATGTGGATATAAGATTAATTTAAAAGTGGAAGAGGAAAACCATACGAAGTAATTATGGATGTAGAAAAAGAAAAAAAAAATTGTGAAAGAGAAGAATATGTGGAAGTGGATCAGAAGAAGAGGCTTTAGAATTAGTGGAATGAGGAAGAGGAAGGAAAAGAGAGAAGATTAAGACATCTGGTCATTATGGTGAAGCTTCCAGACTAATCATACATCATATCCCAGATGAGTTATATAACATTCAGCATATCATTACAGGGACTGGTGAAAAATAATAGTGTAAAAACACCAGGTATTCCAGTAAAATAAATATTTAAGCAAAAATAAAAGACAAAATTTGTCTTGTATCTGTTTCCTGTCTAGGCCAAAGTTGGCATGAAAATGCATGAGAGAACAATGCCTGAAATAATAACATATTGGTTCCTTGTCAAAGTATGCAACATTTGGTAGAGCATTATGGAAAAACTCGTAAAACTCACTTCCATCAAGGTTATGGCAAAGTATGCTAGAAGAAATTCTAGAAATGACTTTATTCCCAATCTCTCGTTAAAAATCGTAAAAGCTTTTCTGTCTCATAGAGCATTTAAAAAGCCTCAAAACAATCCCTGAAGACACTGTCACAATCCCTGTAGAAGCCCCGTGGACTTGGAAAGTTTTGTGTATTTAACTCTGTGTGTGAAGACTCTGCGGATAGGAAAAGGGCAGACTAATTTAAAAGTGATTCAGCAGAAGTTGCCAAACCGCTGCGGGTGTCTGAAACTGATACCTTGTCTTGGTGGGGTGTATTAGAGTCATGCATGTCTCCACACTAGGACCGCTTTGCCTTTCCCTTTTGAAAGATGAATGGAAGAGAGAAAGCTCGCCTCAATGTCTCTGCAGATGAGACACACAAGATGTCATACATACCCCCTCCCCCCCCCCCTGCCACCAGCACAGCCACACGACCCAAAGATCTTTCAACTTCTATAAGCTCTCTGGCTCACCTCAGATAGAAAAGAACAGAAGATTCAGCAAAACAATGTCTGAGTGAAGGGGGTTTTGGAAACTGAACCAGCTAGTGTGACAACCACCGTAACTACCATATTTTAGTCACATAGTAGCAGCCGGTCTAAAGTGATATTTTGACTTGTGATTACTGCCATCAGAATTGCTTCTCCAAAAAAGCCGAAAAATAAGACAATAAATGTTACTTTACACTGAAACAATGGCCACATATAAACCATGCCTCGCAAGAATTTTCAGGGATATTATAATGCAATTACACTTTTATTGTTACGTTGTGACCCCTGCCAATTTTATACCAATAGCCCCAAAAATTTTTTTTTTTTTAATGAATCTTAGTACTAACACCCCCCCCCCCCAAAATACTGTGCGTTCTAGCCATTGATTTGGAGCATTCTGCCGGTAACATACATATGGACACATGGACAAGTAACACGCCCTTTTCTGAACATGTAACTATAGCAGCCTACTGCCATTATATTTTTGGACATAATACATCACAGTATTCTTGCAGAAGTAATTTGAGAAGGTATCATGAGAATACTCATTTCAGCCCAATTACGGGTATATATCAAAAACCATGGTACCTTGATACCATATACCACCTATACCATGGTCAGCATCTTCACGAATTGGTTACCACAACAGCATCACAATTGACGCTGAGAAAGGAATGTGTAAGATGATATAAGACTGTCAATGCAATTACTGAACGTTTTTGCGTGGTAATGCCCGTTTCATCCGGAGAAGTATCAAAAAACCCGAGAGGCCATAACTAGTTTGCGACACATGATGACGAACAATGCAGCAGTCTGCTCACACTTGATATGCAAGTTAATCTTGCCTTGCACGACACTGTTGATGATGACTCTCCAGAAAGTGCTAAATACACTCCAAATTGCTGCAGAAGATTCCATCCAAAATAATCTATGAGCATTACCAACATAACAATGAAGTCCCCCGTTAGGTAAATACCTCATGGCAATAAAGCCACCCATGCTGCCACTGATGCTCATATTTTTTTGGTTTATTATTGATCAAGCTTACATGGAATGGGATATGGGAGTCCATGTGGTTTATTGCGAAAAGCAAACATCACATAACAAACTACAAATCTTTTATCTACTAAGCAGCTTGTCTTTTCTGCCTTTCATGGGTCGTTCTCAAAAAGTTGGCTAGATCTATAATTGCGTGCATATCACATTTTCTTTACATATTTCCCCATGGGCCCCGACATCACAGTAACACAACTAACGATATGTGATTTAAGTACTAGTCTCTTTGTTTTGTCTGCCGTGTTTTTTTTTTTTTTTTTTTTTTAACAACCCATGTTATAGTGATTATGTGGCTTCCCATTAAAGTGCCTACACAACAGCGTGCCCTATTTAGAATGACTTTGCAGACACACACATACACATAAACTGTAGAATCTGGCAGTGAAAAGGTTATTTTGAACCTCAACACAGACGCATGGAGAATGTACTGATTTGCCAGAACTAAACTATGTGTGACGTGACCGCCCTGCATATAAGCAAGCACAGGGCTGATAACAGACAGCAGACTATGCCGCATCCCAATTCGTTATTACTTACACACATGCCATTCAATAGTGAAAAATAAATATATTTAAATGTATTTGAAATACATTTATTTTACGCCAAGTATACTACAAATACATTTACATAATTATGTACTTAATAAAAATACCCTGCAATTGTACTTTTAATATACTAAACTGGTATACTTAAAGTCTTCTAAATTGGAACAACTAATTTTGTACAGACTGTACAGTACTTTAATTGTGCCTCCAGAAGCTATGCGCTGATATTCCAATCTAAAGAAACATAAGTCTAGTTGCATTGTGCCTAAATGCTGGAGCTATTTGACAAGGATACATCAGACGCTACACTTTACAATAACTTGCATTTAAAGGACCAATATATACAAAAATCATGACCAATTCTTGATCAATACCGTGACACTAATTAAAACACACAGGCCTTAAATATTATGAAATAGGCCAATTGCCGCTACAAGCAGTTACTCCGACAAATTTTTATTATTATATTGTTATCATCATTAAATCGTCAAGCCCCAGATATGTCAGAGACAAAGATGTTAATAGATTTGCACCTTATACTTAGTATGAAATAAAATGCTAATTTAAATTATATTATTTTTTACTAGTCGAGTTGAACATGCTTCCTTCAAACTGATATGCAGAGTATTTCTAACTGGGGCATAACCGACAAGGAATAATAATTTTAAAAGAAAGCAATTTTTTCATGTAGTTCTTTAATTTCATAGTGACATAGGTATTTTAAGCTAGCGTGATTGGTACTGGCAGTTTGGTACATAAAAATTATTTAATGTTAAAAATTCTCATATGCCCACACTTGCCTGGTATTATTTGTTTCAACCCCCCCCATTTCATTTCATAGTTTATTTGCAGATAGTGCTTTTCACGATACAAACTGTTGCAAAGCAGCTCTGCAGAAAATTTAAGTTTCTACATTATATTTACATGATGATCAAAAATACGCTAAAGGTAGAACTGCCTATAACCATGCAATGCAATTATTGCCCTTTTTTTTTTTTTTTACAATTATCATTGGCTGAAATATTAGAATAAATGCCCATATCTTGGATTTTGGAACACTTTGATAGCATTATCTTATTCATAACAGTGTTGAATAATTATGGTGATTCTAATATATTTGCGCCGAAATTGCTAATAAATTTTTTTCAGCGATGCTTTGATGGATAGAAATTTCAATGAGTAACATTAAAGTAACAAAAAAAAAAGGGTTATTGACTCCAAACTTACAACAGTTGTAGTAAAGTAATTTAGGGAGGGGGGGGTTGGGGAAATCACCACAGCCCAACACAATGCCAAAATGTCTAGCCCCAGAATATCCAGTGTCTCCAAGCCGGCTAACATTTTTTTCCAAGCATGACCCAGTGCAACCATCTTGCATTACCATCTCCATGGCAAAAAAAAGCAAAGATGAAATACATCCCCCCCCCCAAAGTACTGAGTACCCGGGATGATGAGCAGAAATATCCGAAGCCGATTAGCAAAATCTTAAAATGCTGCACTGGCCAAATCAGAGTTTGCAAAAATGTTCTTCTTTTGATCAGGAGATACAACTCGCACTAAATTAAGGACAACTTATACACCATCCAAAGGCATATGCAGATGAATATTAAATTTCCACTTTGATGTCACAGCATAGTAAGTGTGCGTGAGTGAGTGAGTGAGTGAGGTGTGTATGTGACTGTGCTGTGTGATGATGTGTGTCTGGGTCGCCATGTACTGAGGGGCTATAAGCCCTTGACTCATCCTTACACAGAAGATCTCGGTAAGTCTGATCATGTGCGCGCACAAACAGCCCAATCACCCAAGCTCTTCTACCCATAAATCCTCGGCCTTACGTTACCGAGAAATGATGATCCTATTGCCATTTTACAAACAAAAACCTTAATAGAAGCTACTTATACAGCGGAAATTACTGCCAATATGGGAGTGTTAATGAATATGCATAAAAATACAGCATTAAGAAGTAAACAGAAAGCATTTTTGCTTTAAAAAACGGAGATCGCGGCAGCCTTGCCAGCTGAAGCGGGAAAAAACGCTTGCAGAAATGCTTTATTAAAAGATTGCCCACTTCTGTCACGTGAGACGTGATGCAACAGTTCGAGATGTCAGCTCTAGGAATGCCTTTAACATAGAAAAACATTGAAAAAGTAGCCCAGTGCGAATGGAAAAAAGCGTGGTGTGCTGTGAACGCCCGAGCCCTCTCAGTCTAGTGTTAGTAAATTTTAAGTTTGCAGCATAGGGATGCACCGCGCCGGCATACCGCCATACCGCCGTATCGGCCCGGCCCAATACTGAGCCCCCTGCTTTTGCCCCTTACTGTACTCATAAAATGCCCCGATACTATACGCCGATACCACACAGCATGTGATGATAAATGCCATATTCAGACAATGAAACACCGACAACAGAACAACAGACAGCAGAATGGAGTTATTAGAGATTAAGGATGTCAACGAAGTATATGTATGCAATGAATATATCATGTTAAACATTCAGTATTAACGCCTGCCTATAGCTTGCTGGCTGAGCTGATCAAGCAAACACGCTGAGATGGAATTGGCCAGCGACGGCGGCTGCTGCCAGAATGGCACGAGCTGATCGACGTGATGGAATATGCCTTTCTACGACAGTCACTAGAAAGCTTTGTAGTTTTTTTTTTTTGCCCGATCGCGATACGTCAAAAACATAGTAAGTAAAACAAATGCACAAGTCACTTGCACAGCGGTTAGAGAAAGAGGAAATGAGAGCAGATTCTTGTGTGGAGACGGAGGACGAAGGAAGCAGAGAGAGGAACGGATGGAGAGAGGAGAGAGCCAGCGCCCGCCAGTTCTGTTGGGTGTAGATCTATTAAGTTCACTCACTTAGCCACACACATCATTTGGACCCCATCAAACCTCAAAATTTTTGCCTCCCCCAAAAAACAAGAACCATTTAATAGGCGGCTATTCACGTATAACGTAATTTAATTTTAACCTAGGCATAACACAACTTTCTAACCAATAGTGAATCACTAGCCAGCTTGTGCCTAAAGGCATACTATTCTGCATCGTACAAATACCTGCACGACGTTGACGGCGTTCCTTTGCTTGCTTGTAGTGTTTGTGAATTATTTTTTTTTTCATGAGTGGGCTCTGATATAAATCGCAGCACGTTTCAGATAAAAAAAAACTGCGACTTCTATTTCTGAAAATATCACAGTTAGCAGATTTATAACGAGTGGTTCCCTGCAATATTACAGCAAAGCGCGTGATTACAGTACTGAGCCACTGCAATAATGCTATTAAATTAAAGATGTACCATAATAGCCAAAACATTTTACAGCCTGAATAGTAACAAAAGATATACAGTCCCCCCCCCCCCCCCCAAAAATTATTCAGAGACCAGATATCATTTTTTTATATTTTTTTACTAGTGGGCGTAGGACACTATAGTTCATTTATGTAAGTGAGGATATAGCCCTAAATAAACCAAAGTAAACTGTGACAAATTATACCCAAGATTTCTTCATTCAGTGAACTACCAATAAAACTGATACAAATTTGGGACCAAAAATTATTCAGACACTAGTTGGGCCGGAAAAAAAAATTATGACGGTTCAGCGTTTGCCATGAGGCTGGTTGACAGCATGCCCAGGAGACTACAGGCTGTCATTGAGGCTAAGGGTTGCCCGTCTAAGTATTGATAGTTGTGTAAATACTGTCATGCTAACAGCTGTCTGAATTTTTTTGGTTGATTGTAATCTATTAGGCTTACATACCTTTCTATCAAATTTATCTAACATTATCAAGCTGAATTTGTTCTGACTCAGTTTAACTTATATTCTTGTTCTTGTTATATTTTATTACCATTTTGTAAACTATAGTGAATAAACTGTGATAATGTGAGAAATGTTGAAGGTGTCTGAATAAATTTTGGTTTGACTGTATCTATTTGATAAAATAAAGTTAACCAACTAACATTATACATACTCTTTTAGTTTCTGTACCCAATATTTAAAAAATTTACAAATGCCCCCAATAAAATAGTTGGATATTTGCTCATACTCGAAAGTAGTTGTTTTTTTTTTTTTTTTTTTGTTTTTTTTACTTTCTGGTATCGGCAAGTACCAAAAATAAAAGTATTGTATCGGGCGAGTACTGGAAAAAGTGGTATCGGTGCATCCCTATTTTGGCCCTAATAAACTATAAAGCTCTAGAGGACACGACAATTCTGACAGACTGTGAAAATGCTATTCTCTCTAAAACTCCTCTGTAAAGCTAAAAATTAACAAGACTATACTAATCAAATTGGCAATTTTCAAAACATATATTACATAAGGCAATTATGAGAAACACTGTCAATTTACTGAATATTCACTTTATTGTTGTTGAATAATGACTTGTTGATTAGAACTGCATGCATGGAAGGAAAATCTGCTAGACTGGTGACCTATTCAGACCTCCTTTAATTTCATTTCAACACTAGAGGGTGCATTTCTGGTCCTTATGAACTAAATCGCTTTATTAAACATGCATTTTCCTCAGGCAGATGCAAAAGGCTGTTTGTCAGTTCTTGAGTAAAGACCACAGACCGGGTCCTTGAGACATCGGCGGCCATATGAACTCAGAGACCAACGTTTCCTCAAGGTTGACCGTCAGTGAAAGACACCTGGGCATTCTCAGCCAGTGAGGACATTAGTCAAAGCTCTTAAGTGAGGGATTCCCTCCAGCCAAAGCACTTGCACTATGCAGGGAATGTTAATTAAGCCGCAGTGGAGAGCATTTACTGTCGCGTTGGACATTATTCAGGGCCAAGTGCTAATGTATTACCTCATCCCTGATCTGCTTGCATTGTACATAGTGGACATTTGGGTTATAGAGCACTACAGTACTTGCCAATTCAAAAATTAATGGTAACACACAACACATCCACAAATAATGCTGTCAGAATGAGGACGAGGGGAGAATCTGTGAGCTTTCATTTTGCATTAATGGTTTAGGGAATAGACTGTCTGTTCAGGCAGAGACAGATCTCCTAAGACCATGCCCTAATGTTCTCTAATTATCTGCCTTAATGTGAACATATGGTGAACACATAAAAACAAAACAATAATAATTTCACTATAAACAACACAAAAATCTTCATACTGAAATCTCACTTTGAAAAATCTCAGGTTCTGCCCTGTACATTAACACTGCTCAACATAAGGATGGCTTCTGCTCGACCAGTCACTATTTTTGGCAGCATATGAAAAAAGGTATCATATAGGGACCAATTCTCAATATTAACTAGTCGCTTATTAGCATGCCTATTATTAACATATTGGCTGCTTATAAAGCACATATTCTGCATGACCATACTCTACATCCCTAATCTTACCCAATACCTAAACTTAACAATAACATTATTACTTACTAACTATATACAAGCATCAAATTAGGAGTTCATTGAGGCAAAAGTCGTAGGGTTAATGCGTTATGTTAATAGCCGAGAACATTGCCCGACCTTAAATGATATCAGCATTAGCTGCACAGAAATATGTAATAATTCATATTTTAATCATTTGTATTCTAATAATTAGTGATGCACCGATACCACTTTTTCAAGTACTCGCCCGATACCGATACTTTTATTTTTGGTACTTGCCGATACGGAGTACCAAATATTTTTATTGCATTTGTAAATTTTTAAAATATTGCGTACAGAAACCAAAAGGGTATGTATAAATGTTAGTTGGTTAACTTCATTTATAAAATAGACACAGTCAAACCAAAATTTATTCAGACACCTTCACCATTTCTCACATTATCACAGTTTATTATATAGTTTAGAAAACCGGCTACCTAACTAAAATTATGAACAAGCCAACTCAAAGTTAAACTGTGTGCAGAACAAAGTCATCTTGAATAATGTTAGAGAATTTTGATAGGAGGAAACGTAGAGAATAGATTACAATCAACCATTAGACAGCTGTTAGTATGACAGTATTTATTTACACAACTATCAATACTTAGTCGGGTAGCCCTTAGCCTCAATGACAGCCTGTGGTCTCCTGGGCATGCTGTCATCCAGCTTCATGCAAACCTGAACTTCAATTTTTTTCCCAGACTCGGTCTGAATAATTTTTGGACCCAAATTTGTATCAATTTTACTGATAGTCCACTGTATGAGATTGTGCGGTATGATTGGTTTTTTTTTTTTTTTTTTTTTTTTCTCACAGTTTACTATTATTTTGCTATCCTCACTTACATAAATGAACTATAGTATCCTGCACCCACTAGTAAAAAAAAATATCAAAAATGATATCTGGTCTCTGAATAATTTTTGGTTTGACTGTATATCCTTTGGTTATTTTCACACTTAATTATGTCCATTAAAATGTATTTTACAAGTCTTTGTTACATTCACTGTTAATTTTTTTGCTCTATGGTACATCATCTTTAATTTAATAGCATTAGAGCTGCTCCATTGCAGCGGCTTAGTACTGTAATCACGCACTTTGCTGTAATAATGCAGGGAACCACTCGTTATAAATCTCCTAACTGTGATAATTTCAGAAATAGAAGTCGGGTATTTTTCATCTGAAACGTGATGCGATTTATATTCCAAAGCCACTCATATAATGCAGAAACACTCAAGCAAGGAAAACACGCGCAACGCGTGCATGTATTTGTACTGATGCAGAATGAGAGGGACAAGTACAGTACAGCCTAGAGCATTTCACACAGGCTGTTAGATTCACTTTCGCCAGAAAGTCGTGTATGCCTAAGGTTGAAAATAAATGATGTTTATAGTGAATGCCCCTATAAATGGTCTTATTTTTACGATTTAGTTTTAATCCAAATGATGCGTGTGCTCAGTGATTGAACATCAAAGATAACACAACAGAAGTGCGCACGCTCTCTCTCTATCCCTACTATTAAGTAACTTGTGCATCGTTTTACTTACTTGTTTTTGACATATCCGACCGAACTACAAACTTTCCAGTGATATCTGTGAGAAAGATATATTCACTCTTGACAAGCTCGCGCATCTGCGCCGCCGCCGCGCGCTCAATCCACTCAGTGTGTTTTGTTTATCAGCTCGCGCACATCAGTTATACAGGGTTTAATACTGAATGTTTAACATTATATGCATTGCATACATATACTTCGTAATAGACATCATTAACTCCATTCTGCTGTCTGTTGTCTCTTTGTGCTGTGTTTCTTTGTTTGAACTATGCTTTGGCGCGCCTTTAGCACATGCCGTGTGGTTCGCGCCGTTTGCGCTATCGGCGGCATTTTAACGAGGGTACAGGAGCACCAGTATCGAAAAATTTTTTTTTTTTAGTGTTGGGCCCGGGATACCGATACCAGTATCAGCGGCCCATCCCAACTAATAATAATTCAATATATTGAAAGTACTTTAAATAATGTTTTTACATGTGTTTTTCATCAAATGTTTTCTTAAATAATTGAATCAATTTATGAATTTACAGTAATAGATAAAAAAAAATGTGTTTATGCATTTCTAAAATAATTTTTTTTTAAAAATGATAAAAATAATTATAATAAATAAATTTGAATGTGTTTTTCATTAAAGGCCTATGCAATTAAAACTAATACTAGATTTAAATTTACAGTAAACAGCCTATAATAGCTAAATCGATCGCAGCACATATAAATGCCCAAATAAACACACTTTTTTCAGATCTAATGCCAGCCCTAAATAAAGTAATGTCTATCCATTTCCTAGGCTGACCTTAGTATTGTGGATGGCGCGTAAGGAGAAAATGAAAAAACAAAAACAACATTTTAATTTTAAAAAAATTATCTAAATCGTAATAAAAACATTTTAATAAAAAATTAATAATTTGTAATTTGAGAGGTGTATGTAAATAAATGAACTAGTATAATTTGCAACAGTACATAAGTGAATAAGAAGTAAATAAATACAGTACATAAGACTAGATCAACAAATGTAACATTTAGTGGTAACATTTACTGGACTGATCGGTCCCTGCATTATTGACCGATCTTGACTCTAATATTTCAAGAGAGATGGATGTATCTTATAAGTATAAGAACAGCAGCTACGCTAATTATATCTCTATTTGTTTCTCGTTTCTTGCAGAAAGGACTAGGATTTACACTAAGCTTTCAGCCGTAGGATCCAGAACACCTGAGAAGAGATGATGCCAACCCCTCAGCAGACCGACCTCAGATGATGCCCAACCCTGAAACAACATACAGAACTACCACATTTTGCTATAAGTTTGATTGCATCATATAATAATTGCTGTTAATAGTGTTCATCGTCTGTTTGATTATGTATTTAATTGATTTTTCCGTACATTTCTGCCCAATATTGTACATTAATGACAGTCACCACTTAATAAGGCCTAACACGTCAAATATTTGTAGAAACTTAATTTGCCTAGTAAGTTGCTTAGCAACGATTTGCATCGTGAAAAGCGCTATACAAATAAACTTGAATTGAATTGAATTGAAAAGTATCGTACAAGTATGAAAAACTCTTTTTTACTCTTATATATACACTGTACATATATATTTTGTTCACAGTCCATGTAGAGCTTCTGGCTCACACAGCTGTGTGCGCATGTGAGTATAAATCTCTACGGGCCTTTCTACGGTTCAACAGCTCCTTCCAAAGATAAACGACGCAGAGAAGGGGAACCCCTCGACAAAACACTCTCAGAGTCTCCACACAGCCAGAAAGCAGACCTCAGGGGTTAAATCATTCTCTACTGCGCTTTCCTCCCTCTCCCTTTCTCTCTCTCACACATACACACACACCCTACACACTATATGAATATCTTCCTCTTTATACTTCCCTGTCTCTCATCTCCTTTGTTTCAGAGAGCCTCTTCCCATATTCCTCCTCCCCTCCTTTTTCTCACCACATCTCATCCACCCATTTCCATTTAATACATGTCATCTTTCTCTTTCATATTTCTGGGGAAGCATTCAAAAATAGCTCGGAGAAAGAGTCCGTCTCATCCGCACGTGTGGAAGCGAGGGTGTTTGCGATTGTGCGGTGATCTTTTGGCACTGAATACATCTTCTCATGGTGTCCTCTTTGTTGTACAAATAGCTGAGTGGTGTATTGTCTGCGCTGTGAGTAGGTTATTCTAGTTCAACTGATGGCCTTTCCTCTGAGAAAACAATTCTTTAAATCCAGAACTTCTTCAGACCATCCGTCCACCCCCACAAATGCACACACTCACACACAAAGAGAGGAGGAAGCTGCAACACACAATCACTGAGGATAAACAAAAATATATTGTCTTCTTACTAATTCATCTAATTCATGTGTGCAGAGCGGTTGCTATGCCGATGACATCATGGAGTCTAGAAGGAAAGTGAAGAGACGTGTACAATGCAGCAGGAAAACACCAATCATCACACTACCATGAATCAACACAATAATGCACATTTAGTCTCTGATATTTGTCCTACATTGACATCTGTTGATGAAATATGCTGCTTTCACTAAACATTTAAAGAAATGGTTTACCCTAAAATGAAAATTCTGTCATCATTTGCTTATCCTCATGTCATTTCAAGTCTGTATGATTTTTTTTCTTCCGTCAAACACAAAATAAAATTTTTGCATACTATGAAATTAAATGGTGACCACAAGCTTTAAAGGCCAAATAACAATAAAAAGCACCACGAATGTATTCTAAAAGTAATTCATTATGATTCATCCACATTAAACAAAAAGCATTCGGAAACCCTACGGTAGCTTTGTGTGTTGAACAGATCAAATGTACTTTCCCCACGTAGCTCCCCTTGTACATGAGTATACTCAAATTTGCCTAATTTTAATTGGTTAGAAGGCCAAAACACATGACAAGCAATGATGTGTGGCATACCTGAACTTAAAGGAGTAGTTCACCCAAAAATTTTAATTGTGCTATTATTTAGTCACCCTCAAGTCGTTCCAAACCAGTATAAGTTGCGTTCTCATGTTGAACACAAAAGTTTGAAGAATCAAACAGTTGTTGGTCCCCACTGACTTCCATAGTAGGGAAATAAATACTATCAACTGTTTGATTACCAGCATTCTTCAAAATATCCTCTTTTATGTTCAACATAAAGAAACTCATACAGCAGGGGTGGCAAACTCCAGTCCTGGAGAGCCGCAGCCCTGCAGAGTTCAGCTCCAACCCTAATTAAAACTCACCTGCCTTTGATTAGGGTTGAAGCAAAACTCTGCAGGGCTGCGGCTCTCCAGGACCGACGTTCGCCACCCCTGTCATACAGGTTTGGAACGACATGAGGGTGAGTAAATGATGACAATTTTTTTTTATTTTTGAACGAACTATCCCTATAAATATTAAATCTAATGTGAGAAGTTTTGACACATCATATTTGAATATGCACAAACGAGATATACATTGAAAGAGCAGATTAGCGTTGGTTAATGATTTAAATTGTTAAATTCCTCATAAGGCTAAAGGACACCTTGAACGACATCAACTGTTGATAACTATAAGCTTTTAATAACGACAATGAAACAGTGGAACAATATAATTGGAATCACTTTCAGAACACATTTTTACAGCTGATGAGTGATAAAAACATTGACAGCCAATCAGAATCCATCCAAATTTTAAGAGCTCAAGCATTTAAAGTGGCAGACAACATAACTGCAGCATACGCTAATAATAAACAGAATGTTATTGACTGTGCATTGAATATAATTATTGCTAGTTATCTTTAGAGTTATTCTTGGTGTGAACAGCACACCAACAACAGACGCGTTTGTTGGATTTTGTCGAGTTAGCATGTTACACGTGTGCATCTGTTGCCTTTGGTTGGCGATTGAGTAGATCAGTAGATTGAGTATGTTCACACAGAATTTGTTAGTTTGCTAAATATCTGAAAAGCGACGTACTGTAATGAAGTGATTGTCAGTATTGGTCGGCATCTGTCAGTGCAGTGTGACTTACGGTACATTTATAAAACAACAACGTACAAAAAACTGAAAAGTTTTTCGATTGAGTTTTTTTTTTGCATACAGATGACAACACTGTCAAAACGACCCCCGTTCACATGGATGACATCAATATTTTCACAAATGTTGCTTTTTATAGTTTACACAGACGATATCTGTATAGTTTTCAAAATCTTGCACTTTGAATCCCGTTTTAAAAGTTTGCAGTTTTTGGTTTTTAGTTGAAAACTGTGTAATGTAAATGACCTTCACAATACTTTGGAAACATACATTGAAAAGATCAGATGTATGGGGCTTTTTATCCTTCATGGAGCTTGACAGCCCCTGGTCACCATTTAGTTGTAAGAAAAAGAGCAGCCTAAACATTTGTCAAATCTCCATGGAGGAAATAGCCATACACTAATATGAGGGTAAATGTCGACGATTTATAAATGTTCGATGATTTCGGTAATAGTTTAGAATAGGGAACGCATATTCACTATTACTAAGAGTTTTCCCTGAACAAACTCCTAATTTGCTGCTTATTAATAGTTAGTAAGGTAACTGTTAAGTTTAGGAATGGGGTTGAATTAAGGGATCTAAAATATGGTCATGTAGAATAAGGCATGTGCTTTAGAAGTACTAATAAGCAGCTAATATGCTAGCAATATCCATGCTAATAAGCAACTATAGTGAGAATTGGTCCTTAAAATAAAGTGTTACCATGATTTCTAAATATTTAATACTACTTTGTCATATTTTGCACATTTGACTTACATATACTGCGTGACAAAGAAACTACACACTAAAGCTTTCTTCTTTTTTTGCACTCATTGCATCATGCCACTGGTAAGCAATAAACCACAATTGTCATTATTTGAATTACTCCAAGGCAAATGGGATTCCCGGCAAAACAGCTGACAAAAAGAACAACATATGCTCACTATACCTGGAGAGAATGTTAAGAAAACCAAACCAGAACAGATCATACTGTACTGTACAAGAGTTACGTAGTTCAAACCATGCATAAGAATCTCGTCATCCACACAAACACACTTACAGGGAGCAATAAAAAGGGAGAGAAAAATAAATATACAGCAAAAGAATAATAGCCAATTCAATCAGTACTGTTAAACTCACAGTGAGCTCTGTTTACATCACAGTACTTGACGCTTGACTCTCCTCTTAAATATGATACTACTCCTTTTCTGCCCCAGAAACCACTTATCTACACCCTCTACTCAACTAAAGCTTGCATAATAACACACACATGCGCATCCTAATGCTGGAATTCGGTATACTTAAAGGATTAGTTCACCTACAAATGTAAAATTTGGCATTATTTACTCATACTCATGTCATACGACTTTTTTTATTGTGAAACACAAAATACATTTTAAAGACTGTTTTTGTCCATGCAATAAAAGCCAATGGGGTCCAAAACAACACTGGACTAAATTTACTATAATTGGAAGACGACAACGTTTTCTTTTGTGTTTTACAGAGGAAAGTTATGTGTTTAGAATGATATGTAGTGACAGAAAATAAAAAAATTCCAAAAGAAATGAGGAATGCCTGCAGAGGAAAAAAAGAAAAGAGGAAAGCACTGAAGAAATAAATGATAATGTGTTGCGTGGGCAGAAGAGAATGGGCACAGAGAGAAAGAGAGAAACGGCAGGCATACTCCTCAGCTTTATTGTATTTCCCTGAATTCCATTATTCCACCAAAGGCGTTTTTGCGGAGCTCATGCCGAGGGTTAACCTGAGTAACGTCAGCTATGGAGCCCAGGCGTGTCTCCCTGACAGCGATGGGAGCTGATTGTATGTCTTTGTAAATTTCCTGATGACCAGGTTTGCAATCTTATTTCTGGCAAAGCACACTAATTTCCATATGGCAAGAGGGAGAGTGATTTGATAGAGCAGTTGGAGAAGATAATCGCTGTAAATTCTCAGCGATGAAAGGGCCCAGGCCATTTATTTCAGATGAGAAGCAGGTAGGGGAATGCACAAAAACTAGGGTTTAGCTGCGCTACGGGTTTATTTCAGAAAAATGCAAGTTTATAGAATAAAAATCAAACAAAGAAATTGATCTGTTCCCATTAGATCCCAATGAAAACTTGGCATTTTCAATGGAAAGAAAGCAATCTCACCAGGCATGGTGGAGAGTAAAAGATGATGGTTCCAGGAAACTCACAGCAAGAAAGCGCCTCTAAATTCCATTTCAGTTTTAACACTGTAAATGTGCACCATGGGTATTCCAATATACAGTACATTTCTGAAATAGATATACCTCATCTGTATTACCATGGCCAAACTAACAATATCCATACTATTCAATACTACACTAAGTTATTAAAAAGTGTAAATGCAATTTTATTCTCATATTATATATAGTAAAAAAAAATGCTATACATTATTGTTCAAAAGTATGGGGTAGGTAAGATTTTTTTGTAAGTGTTTCTAAGACTTTTATATTCACAAAAACGGCATTCATTAAAAAAAATACAGTAAAAACAGAAATATTGTGAAATATTACTACAATTTAAAATAACTGTTTTCTATTTTGATTTAATTTCAAATTTAACTTATTTGGAAAAGCTGGATTTGCAGCAGTCATTACTCCAGTCTTCGGTGTCACATGATCCTTCAGATATCATTAAAATATGTTGATTTGGTGCTCAAGTAACATTCTTATCAATGGTGAAAACAGTAGTGTATGGCGTTATTTTAATGACAAATGTCGAGAGCACATTATTGTAGCACGAAAGCACATAAATATAATGAATCTCTCCGCTCGCACGCGGATTTCCTTTGCTCTCGCACAAAACCGGACGCGCGTGCTCAGATACACGCAGCTCTCGCTCAGAGAGAATGTGTGCACTTAAAACGTTTTCTCTCCTCTCCCTCAAACTGTGTCCTGTGCACTCACAAATCTCTCTATGCACATGCGCTAGATATTAATTATTTTCGCACCTGAATTAAACGTTGTCAAAAGTTATCAACCAATCAGATGTCAAAGATGGATCTGTAATTTCTTTATAATTTAATACTACTTAGTCATAATAATCAAATATTAGAAATCAATCGGGTGCTTGGATGATTTGGAAATAACCTAGTTTAACAGTTTGGTCAAACCTCTCTGAACGATTTATCTAAACAAACAAAAAAGCATTTGAAGTTCTTATGGTCATATGTATTGTGTACTTCGACTGATACACAATACTTAAGATAGTCCTACATAATACTTAATACCGATACTTAAGATTTGGAGACCAAATATAACACTATAATGAATTTCTCATATTTGTCATATACACTATATTATATTCTATGTGTTTAATGCATTTAAAGTCAATGTAATTACATGTAACTGTCAAATAACTATATTCACTGTTTTAGAAGAGAGAGCCATTGAATGTGTAGCTAATATGAAGTGGGTTTTCATCAAAAAAAAAATCTAACTAAAATCAGAACTGAAAACAAACACTGGATAAGAAAAAAAACTCCCAATAAATGTCCAAACAGCGATGCTATCAGAACATTTATTGTGAACATATCTTGCATCATTTACATCTATTTTTGCAGTTGATGTTGATTTGATGGGAATTGTTACTTATTATTGCCATCATACCAATTGATAATTTATTGCAATGATTTTAAATTCAGTTGAGGTATGTGACATATTATGACATAACATTGATCTTTTATATGAAGTCTTTAGAGCCATAGACTATGTTGTTTTTAGATCAATTGCTCAGAGACCAACCAGGACAGAGGTTATATGTACAAATCATCCAATCACCCAATTCCTAGCCATTTCTAATATAGGCTACATTTCATTACCATTGCTAAATATTATTAAACTGGAAAAAAATTAAAGATCCATCTTTGATTGTCAAAAGAATTCCAGGTTCACTTCCCTCCCAGCCAACTAGATTTCACGCACTTTCATCGGTCAGTTGTGGAGGTCTGATTGGTTAAAGCTTAAAGGGGTCATATGATGCAATTTAAATTTTTCCTTTCTCTTTAACCCTTTAACGTGTACGATCACACCAGTGTGATCAGTCTTGGCTGGTCCCTGAAGCATACGATCACACCGGTGTGATTAGAACTTTCAGTGCGTCACGTCATCAACTGCTGAATTTAAATCCGCTTTCAAGCAGAGCCAGATCGGATGCGCTAAGCGCTTGTCATATTATCACAAATATTCATTGTTTTCAACCATATAATACTTATTTTAGGGTTCAGACATTTAAATACACATAAGTACTAGCAAAACAATACATTTATAGTTTGTAAAAATACACACCAATGTCTATGGAAGCGGCAATAATGATCCTTACAAATATAATCTAACGACATGTTTTATTGATATCATATACACATTGTGTAGGTAACTATAAAGTTTACTCTGTTTATCTCCAGTTACCGGAGACCTACTTTAACGTGTTTCGGGAGGAGAGGATGAATTTGCGTGTTGTAAATCCCACAACTCGGATTCAGCACGAACTAACATGGCGGCACCCATCACACGAAGATCAACTAACACGGTCATTATAAAAGTGTTTAAACTACCAAATAGATTTAATTGCACATATTTCAGAATCGGAATATCAGATATTTCATAATATAGTGAGCATGTTTGTGAATATTTTGAATAAAACAGGAAAAACTAAATAAAAGCGATCCATGTGTCACACAGATCTATTGTAGCTGCGTTGTCACATGACAAGCATGACGCGTCGCCATGGAAACAATAAAGCGATACATTTTAAAATAACGGTCGCCTAAAAAAAACCTCACGCTGGGGGCTCAGCTAGAGTATTTTAAACGCACGTGCGAAAAGGGTTGAGTGTTACAAGCTCTTGGTGCATACAGACGATCTGTAAATTGCAAAGACTAAAGGTCTCAAAATCCCAAGGATATTTTTAAACGTTAAGAGTCAACCACGCCTACCTAAAACGCTCATTCTAACACGCCCCCACATGTCTACATCACAATGTGGGAAGATTTGCATAACACCGCCCAAATGTTCACGCAAAAAAAGAAGGTGTAACTTTGATTCTCGCTGTAGTATTGTTTGATTCCGGTGTGTTTCGTGTGAAAGCGAAACTACTTTGTTTGGCTTCCAAAAGAGGATGATATCCGCTTCATCTAGCCGCCGGCCGCCGCTCACTCTAGCCCGCCATGTTGTGAAGACGCTGTGTGTTTTGTTGTGAAGGTGAAACTACTTTGTTTGGCCTTCCAAAAAGGGACACACTAGAAAATCAGTGGTTAAGTTGTATTTACAACACTGTTCCAGAACAGTTCAACCCAAATATTCAGATGTGTGCAGCACATTTTACAGAGGACTGTTTCCTGGGAGAGTAGACTACAATGCCAGCTGTTCTGACTCACAGACTGTAAGTACGTTTTTTGTGTTTAAAGAGTTTGCCACTGATGATTCAAACACGAGTTTTGAGTGGTGTAGAGTAGTGCTTGTTGTTTGTCATTTCTGCAATCACAAATGCAGACATGGTTTATGTTTACACGGTGCCAAGCAATGCAACGCAACGCGTAAAAAGACAGTATAATCATTATAATCCGTAATTATGTCCACAAGATGCAACAAATGCCTCGTTTATAATGGGTTTTAATGTTTTTGTCTCTTCGCTCCGGCCGGGACACGGCATCACAATATGGTAAGGTGTGTATCATTTCTGTCACACGCTTGAGGTATCCGGCCAATCACAACACACTGGATAGCTGGCCAATCAGGGCACACCTCGCTTTTCAGACCGATGAGCTTTGTAAAAATGACGCGTTTCAGAAAGGCGGGGCAGCTAGAGGAGAAACAATAATGTACAGTAAAAAAATAATGTGCTTTTTGAACCTTAAACAGCATAAACAAATTTCATTACACCAAAAACACAAAATAATATTCTTTTTAGCAACATCATATGACCCCTTTAACCTTTTAAAACCGTGTTTACAAAGTACTTTACAGAGAGATGCATATGTGCATTCACAGAAAAGAACAAAATGCAAACATAAAAGAGATAAAGCAGGCCTAGTAAAACAATGTACAATAACCAGTTTATATATAGTTTAAATACAACAATAAAAAAATCAAGGAAAGGCCCTGAACAAATCTGTTTTGAGATTATTTTTTAAAAGTGCATAATAACTTTTGACAACATTTAATTCAGGTGCGAAAATAATTAATATCTAGCGCATGAGCATAGAGAGATTTGCCAGTGCACAGGACACAGTTTGAGGGAGAGGAGAGACACGTTTTAAGTGCGCGCACTCTCTCTGGGTTAGAGCAGCGTGTATCTGAGCATGCGCATCCGGTTTTGTGCGAGAGCAAAGGAAATTTGCGTGCGAGCGGAGAGAGTCACGCTCGCGTATTATATTTATGTGCTTTCGCGCTACAATAATGTGCTCTCGACATTTGTCATTAAAATAACGCCATAGTAGTGCTGCTTTGCTGCTTATATTTGTGTGGAAAACGTGGCACATTTTTTTCATGATTCTTTTTAATGAATAAAATGTTAAAAATAGCATTTATTTGAATTTAGAAATGTGTGTGTGTGTGTGTGTGTTTGTGTTTGTGTGAGAAAGAGAGAGAGAGAGAGAGAGAGAGAGAGAGAGAGAGAGAAGAGAGAGGAGAGAGAGAGAGAGAGGGAGTGTGTGTGTGTGTGTGTGTGTGTGTTTTATACATATATACGATTAAATAATGTGCACTAATCAAGTGTTATGTCAAAAGTATGTCAATATTGATTTTAATATGCAGTCTGGAGGCAAGCCACTGCACCATTGTTATGAGATTTATGTGATACTTTGCCTTTGAACCGAATATTATAATCACGTCTCGCCGGCGCTCTGTACAGTGAACTTTACCCCACTGTCACAATAAAGATCACAGATTAGAATCATTCATTACAGCAACCATTCGCTTAATAACTCAGAAATAAGAGGTGATTCACCTCATGTCACAATCAGTCACATTGTATTCTGAAGTGCCTGATTACAATGGCTGCCTGGATGAGTGGCTTTGAAGTCGTGTTTTAAGCACTTCATTTAATGTGGTTTAATCCTCTCCAGGGCAAGGCCATTTCAGGCTCATTTGTTTTTATATAGTCCTCCAAACGCTTATGACACCCCCATAGCATTAAAGGAATCACATGGAGAGGAAGAGAGGTTGAAATTGTTATATAACTTCTAAGAGCCAGAAAAAAAGTTTTGGGAATTTATCATTTTCTTCACTTCATAACAGTATATGGAGCATAAAATACATCTAACAAAACTAAAGTTTTTTTTTTTGTAACATTTAGTTTTTTTAGGTTATCAGGAGAGAATGAAGATAAGAGAAAATGCAAAATACAGGCAAAATGCTAATTTTCACACAAAACAGAACTGGTTCACACATCAGTTTATGCACAGTACTATTCAAAATATTGGATGATTTCTATGTTTTAAAAAGAAGACTTATATTCACCAAGGCTGCATTCATTTGATTAAAAACGCAAAAAAAAATGTGAAATGTTACAATTTAAAAACCCTTTATGTATTTTATTATATTATAATTATATTATATTATATATTCTATAATGGTCATTTCAAGTTCCAAGGCCTTTTATGCGAGTTTCCAATAGTATTAATTTATTAGTATTAATACCGTGGTCACACTTTATTTTAAGGTCCAATTTTTGCTATTAACAAACCATTAACTATGACCTCAATAAACTAATCGCTGCTTATTAATAGTTTGTAAGGTTGTTGTTACATTTAGGTATTGGGTAGGATTAGGGATTTAGAATATGGTCAGGCAGAATATGTGCTTTATGAGTACTAATAAACAGCCAATATGTTATTAATAGGCATGCTAATAAGAAACTAGTTAATAGTGGGAATTGGTCCCTATACTAAAGTGTTACCATACAAGCATTAGTAATAAAACTATACAGAAAAACAACATTTATTTGAAAAAGAAATCAATTTTAACATTAGAACTGTCCTTACTGTCATTTTGAATCAATACAATGCAGTCTTGCTGAATTTCTAAACTTCACTTTCTTAAAAAAAAGAAAGAAAGAAAAGAAAAGTCCTCCACCAATGTCCCCAATATTTATATTTATATGTATATGAAATATCAATGTCCTCTATAGAGGACAAAAGTGAGCTGTTGCTGGGTCCCAGAATGATAAAAGGCATCCATAGCAGAGCATCCAAAGCTGAAATCCTTAGGCAAAACACTCATCTGTTAAACAATGCAAAAGGAATTTAGCAGATTGAAATCAAAGTCCCTGAGCCATGTTCCCAAGTCAATGTTAAACCAAAGCAGTGTCTTCCCTGTGATAATCTGCTTTGAATTACAGGCGAGGATCTCTTTGTTGCCTATAACCACATGTGGTTTTGGGCATTCCTGTGTCTCTTGGAAGTCATTCAACACAACATGCTTCAGGATATCTAGAGAAACCCAGCGCTCCACGAGAAACGACGACAAACGCCTCAAAATAACCTCCCTTTTTTGCGATGTAACACTCGTTGGATTTCATTTTAACACTGAGTTCATTTCAAGTCTGTGTCCAATTACATTTGAATTTGTTTACCATCTGTTCTTTGATCTATTTAAAGTACATCGGGTTACGAAAGGTGGTGTATTCTAGGTTTGAGACTTACCTCCAGTATCTTGCATCGCTCTGAGTCACAGTGGCTGTCCTCACAAGGGTGAAACATTCCCAGAGTAACGCAGTTCAGCAGGATTACCAACATGCTGGCCCTCTCGAACCATGTGGGAAGCAGAAGTTAAGGAAGAGTACATAGAAAATCCATGCAGTCACAGAAAAACAGCAAGCGTCTTGTTCAGAATATAAATAAATGACATTACTGCAGCCTATGCGGATAAAAAAAGGATTCTGAAACCATTTCACTCAGAAACTGACAGCAAATTTCAGCAAGGAACACACTGAAATAAACATTAATTCTTAAGTAGATAGACTGAAATAGTATTTAGTAAAACCTACTGTAAAACAAAACTTCAAAAAATAATTTTTACAATGTATATACTACCAAGCTATCAGACTACATATTTACGTCACTGTTGCTAAAGTGAGTGATAAAGAGTTTAAAAAAAAGCAGAACTAATGCTAATTTATTGATGTGACTATGTTGCATAAATTATGTCCTTTTTTCACAGCATTATAATCTGTTTTTGAAAAGAAAGCAAGGTGAAATTGTAATAAATTATCACGTCATTGCTAGCGATCATGTAATTTAGTTATTACAGCTTTAACAAATAACATTTCAAAGGCTAAAATCGCTTTCTCTGTCACGAAAATGAGGTCAGTCCAGCTAAATGTGTTACAAGGCCAACGGTGCTTTTGTCATTATGTTTGTCATTATTTTTCTTGATTTACTTGTGGGGAATAAATGACCCAGAGTTCCTTCATCCTTTTAGCTCACCGCTAGTAATTGATCACGGGGTGGGAAAATGTGTGGCTGGTCCCTCAGATGCCACGTACACATCCAGGGGTCGAGCTCGCACATTTACATCTAAATTAAATACAAGAATGCTAATGCCTATACGGGGTGCCGTCTGAGCAAAGTGGCACCAGACAGAAACCAGCTCATTTTTCACAATTACTGCCAGCGGAGAGCCCAAGGGAACACAATTAAAGCCGCCAAAACAAAATAAGAGGATGCGCCACCAAACAGGAAAGTTTCCTGCCAGGAGAAACTCTGATTATGGTCAACAATAAAATTATATGTTGTCCGATGACATCATAACTTGATAAGGAAATTATGCAACACTTTAGACAACGCTCAGTGGATTTACAGAGGGATTCAGGCTTCTTATGTGATCACACGTTCACAATGGCATCATGAATTAGTGCTGTGTACAGATATAGGAGAAGTCATAAACCTTAATAAATGTAACTCTCGGCACATTCTGTGTACGCTGAAATTATTTCTGGTGTGAAGTCTCAACACTGGTGTTACGGTATTTTACAATTCTTGACCATAATGAACGTCTCCAGTTGTATAAAGGGGCTCGGGCTATAATGTATTCTGCATGAATAATGTAAACAGACAGAATGTGTCTTCTTCCTCCAGAAAGGCGGAAGACTAATTACAAGCTGCAAACTTCTCTCAGGCATCATTGATCTATATACACTGAGCCAGAGGCAGAGAGGAAAGTCAGTGGAACTGACAGTCGTGAACTATGTGAGGAAAATTTCTCAAAAACAATGTAAAAAATGGATGATGCACAACATTGGTTTGAATAGTAAATCATGCAATTACACTATATATTTCGAAAGTTTGGGATCAATAAGATTTGTATTTATTTACTTAGTTTCTTTCTTATTTATTTAATGGAAGAAACATACTTTTATTCATTGATGCATTAAATCAATCAAAATGGCAGTAAAGACATTTTTATATAATGCTAAATAAAGTTTATTTGCAGTATTTATTTGAAATAGATATATGTTCATCAAAAAATCCTAGAATTTTTTTTTTTATCACGGTATTAAGCAGCACAACTGTTTTCAACATTGATAATAAAAATAAATATTTCTTAAGGAGTAAGTCAGTATATTACAATTATTTCTAAAGGATCATGTGACACTGAAGACTGGAGTTTTATTTTATTTTAATTCACAAAGTAATGGAGCCTTGGTGAACATATCAGATAATTATTTAAAAAAATATTTCAGAGCTCAAACTTTTGAACAGTAGTGTAGGTTTCCACTAAATTTCTAAATTTAAAACCACTACATTTCTGAACTTAACCCATTAATGCCCAGATTTTTTTTATTCCAGAGATTTCTGCAATTCAAATTATTGATATTATTCCTCATACTATGCAGTATTGCACTTCTGCTATCCAGTATTTTTGCATAATGCTTGATTTTGCATAATGTCTGACTGTTGGCAACGAGTTTCAAGTGTTTTATTTCACTCCAAAATCTTTCTGCTTGCATAATAAAATAATTTTGAATCATGCTCGTTTGTTCGTTTTGTTGTTCGTTTATTTGCTCGGTGAACAGGGGCTCTGGCCATGCTGTCGGGGGTTTATTCTGCGATAATGACTGGTGGACTGCTTCTATCTCTATATAGAAACTCCCATAGAAACCTATGCAAAGATTGAGATAATAAGGAAGTTGCCAGGTGCATTTCAGTGAAAACAACCTACCCACCACATGACACATTATCCAGCAAGTTGTCAAAAGCTTTTCCTAAAGTTGTCTACTTATATGCCTTTTTTTTTTTATCTATAGCAACCAAAACAATATTCACAGCAAGAACAACAGTGGTAGAGCCTTCGGCAACTCATAAATGCCCGCAGGATTAAAAGGGTTAATGAATGTAGCGAATGTTTCCCTTGCAAGCCAGCAGTAATAAAAGACGAAATGGAGAGCGTCCCGTGGACAGTAATATCCACACAAACCCCTATAAACAATAAATGAGAACACTGGAACATGTGCTTATAAATTATTTCATAAAGTGTGGCTTTAATTTGGAAAAACAAAGCAGTGAACTCCCAAAACGGCCAGAATCTGAGCTTAAAAATGCTGTGATCCTTAACGGGTATCTCTATGCTTCTGAAAGCTTCTCAGTGGGCCGTGGCACACATACAAATGCACACAGAACATCCCTCCCTACATTTCCACCACTCACCATGAGCAGACACGCGTTTTCTCTCACATGGACCCCCTTCACCACTGTTGGAGGAGTGTAGGTGGGTATCACTCACAGGCAACGGTGAGATCAAAACCTCATCAACTCTTTATGTTGTGTTTATGTGGAGCCCAATTCCCACAAGAGGCTCCCTTCATGCTCTGAAAAGCCTCACTTTCACTCTTCTGACAGGCTGGAAGAAAGTAACAAGGCATAAAAATATGGCGTGTGTATGTTTGTGTGTGCGATTTTTCCAGGTCGATTTTGCAGACTAATGCTAGCAAACACACCTGAAAGAGTGACAGAGGTGGGCTGAATAAGCAGCGCTCAGATTTGTCAAGCTCCAGCGCTTGGGTATAAACTTATCTTATGCTAAGTAATGAATACATGCGGGGGCGTCCTGTATGCAGGATGCAGTACTATCGGGACATGCGGTTGCAAGGACATGCATTGATAATAAAGCTAGCTAAATAATAAAGCCAAATGCATATCCTATAGAAATGCAGAGAGTATCCTTTTTAGTTCCTCTTCCTCTTTAGTATCTCTAACTGTTCACATTTCTATCCTTCTAGTCTAAATGTGTGCATGCAGGCACTTCAAATGTTTAGTGGCCCCTTCTCCAGGGTCTAAGGAGCCCATATGGATGACTGTCATGCCTGGTTAATAGCCATATTTCATCCGTCCAATGTTTAATTCAAGGCTCTTGGCATTAGCTATGTTTCATTCCAGGCTTTTACATTCTCCAGTGTCGCGAGTCCTGACATGGCTCTTTGCTGGGACCCTTGCAGGATTAAGTCTGCTGGTGCCACTGTGCTAAAATGTTCATCCTGCTCCAATGCAAGAACCACTGCACGCTATTATGTCATTGTACGCTCATTAGCAAAAGACGTTTTGCTTCCTACCCCATCCTGAGTAGGTTTTGTGAGTAACCATGAAACATGGTCAAACTATAACACCCAAGTCAGTAAAAAATGAAAGCATGATTGTAAATCATTGTTTTTTGGTGGTGTTGAAGCAAATGCATCATGGCCATTTAAATGTGGAAATTTTAAGCCAAGCAGATTTTGAATGAATGAATGAATGAATGAATGAATGAAATGAATGAAATGAATGAATGAATGAATGAATGAAAACATAAGTGAAGTTGGATAAACAAGTTTGGAGTAATCATAGGGAAAAAGGTCTGAGACAATGTTAATAATGAAATGAATACACAAATAAAAACATAAATGTGAAATAAATAAATATTGTTTTTAATTAAGAACAGAAGTAAATGAAAAGTAAATAGTGTCTAAAGGAAATAGTGTCTAAAAGGCAAAAAATAATAAATATATTTATGAAACAAACAAGCAAAGAAACAATAAATAAATAAATACATAAATAAATAAAAAAATAAATAATTAAGTTTCACAGTAATCGTATTGAAAAGGGGTCTAAAACTAACATGTAAAATAAATAAAATGTACTCCTAAATAAGAACAAAAAAAGAAAAATAATCATAAAAAATGGTAAAGGAAAAAGTGTCTAAAACTAAAATGAATTAATAAATTAATTAATAGTGATCATAAGAAAATAAGCTGCATAAATACATTTCAGAGTCAAGTTATAAGTCACCATGAGCGCAATGAAATTTTAAAGCTAATAATGCTAAAATAATCTCATATTAAAATAAATCATGATAGCAAATCAAATAATAACCAAAATAATAAAATAATAATAATATAATCTAAAATATATAATAATATACATCACATATGTGCAAGATGTTTCTGGTTGAAGCATCCAAACTTGAACCAAAAAAAAAGAAAGACATTTTATTTTTATAAAATATCCTCGACCAAGATTCATCTAACTAGCTTCTCCAGATCTCTGTTGGCAGAGATGAATTTGACATAAGATAGGCTTGACTTCAGTCAATATTTCAGAGTCATGAAGCTCACATCAGACACATCCTCATTCCTCAAACAAGCCCATCTGTCAAACGTCTGCGATGTAAAAGACTAAAGCTGTGAAAAAAAGGCAGAAATGTGATTCTAAGGACTTGGGAAAGAGTCTATGGGGACTGTGAATGTTTTTATGCCACATAAGCTCCTTTTTCAAGTGCACTTAAAGTTTAACTGTAAAGTTAGCTGCAGTGCTCTAGGGTGACTAGGGTGAGTCTGAGGTTTAAAACTACAATGCCTCTCGTAAAGGACAGCCTTAACGCAAAAATGGAAATTTTGTCATGTACTCAGTTGTTTCAAAAATTTGAAAGGCACTGGCTAGCAATCATTATTTGAACACAAAAGAAGATATTGAGAAGAATGTTTGTAACCAAACAGTTGACGGTAGCCATTGACTTCCACTGGATTTTTTTTCCCATACTATGGAAGTCAATGGCTACCGCCAACTGTTTGGGTACCAGCATCTTCAAAATATCGTCTTCTGTGCTCAACAGAAGAAAGAAACTCGCACAGGTTTGAAATAACTAGAGGGTGAGTAAATGATGACAGAATTTTCATTTTGGGGTAAACTATTCCTTTAACAATGAGAGTCTTGTAGTGCACAGAGTCCTTTGTTTTCCTCACTGTTGACGATTAGTCCTGCATGACCTCCCAGATAAAAACGGAACAGAAATAAAACCATTTCATTTCTTCATCAGCATGGATGTGGAGCACAGCATTATGAAACAAAACAATAGAAGAGAGAGATATATGAAGGGTTAGCAAGCAGATGGAGGTGTAAGTTTTCTGCTGCCTCTTACAGCTCTGCATAAATACATGATGAGCCTCTTAGCAAGCGACAGAAGTATCTCAAATGTTACATACAATATGTAAAGCAAACATCATAATTCATTTAAATCTGCTTTGCTCTGAGACACTAAATGCCACATACTTAAGTGTTTAATCTACTGAAAAATTGAGACGTAAACATTTTTGCGTGTTCTTTTATGTACAGATGCTTCAGAGGCCATGGTCCAAAAGCATTTGCCAGGTTCAGCTGTCCATCTAAAATGAAGCGAGAGTTTGAGAGAAAAAATGTAAAACCCTCAGACGCAATTTAAAGGCCAGATGGCTATAAAAGCATTTAGATTTCTTCAGCATCTTCTCTTTTGAGTCAACTTTCTGGAACCGCCAGTTCTGTGACAAGATCAGAAGTCTCTGTGGATCAGTGAGGAAGGAATCTTGTGATGGAACGCTGACAAAACTGAGGACATCTGACTGAAGAAGTGCTAAAAGAGCCACTCTCTGCTCCACACCAGGGAGCTGCTTAAACTCGAAAAGTTTGTGAGGAACTGTTGCTTGTCTGTTAAGTGTAAAAACCCAAATTCTGCTAAAAATAAAAGAGTGAACTTCCGAGATGAGGAAAAGCTAGGTTCAAAATTAGAAACTCGCTGTGGGACACAAACACAACACGCTGTTCTAACCAAAACACATGGATAAACATGCATTGCTGAAGAGGTGAAACGGTCAAGATCTGAAAATGGTTACTGGATTTGTTAACCTGCTGTGTCGATTTTCAAGCGATAGCTTGCAGCACAAGCTTGAAGCACAAAAAAGTTGGGCTAAGCAATTTGGATGCTTTTTAGACTTGAGTATGATAAATAGATATCCGGATATGCATGTTTTTGATCTGAAAAGGTTTTTTTTTTTTCTCCAATCAGTGAAACCATCATTTCAATCAAACAGCCATTGTCTGCAATTAAATTCAAAATGCTAAATGTAAGGACCAAAACACAAAAGTCTAATTCAGAATAATCAAGGTACACTGTTTCAAAGTATTCCACTAGATGAACACAAGGAAAATATGAGTAATTTCTATTAAAATTAACCAACAACGAAAAAATTTAACTTTGAGCCGAGTGGATAAATAATGGTCTGGTGTTGCACGATTCAAATGAGTAGCACCGTTTCATTCCAGTTTTGGCCCATACACAATATATTGAACATTTATCGAACTTTTGATGTCGTTTTATCGAGGAAAATTTTATTGCGATAATTATCATTATATCGCCCAGCCCTAATATATAATAAGGCAGTTTTTGACTATAAGGCCCCTCACATTCCACACATTTCTAAAAGTATTTTTTAAAAATGTTTTAATAACTTTTACCTGATAAAATGTGTTACAGCCTGACATGACATAAAATAATAATAATAATAATACCCACAAATAGAAATAAATAAAATAAATACAATTTCACATTTAAGCCCTTGGTTGAGAACCACTGTACTAAGACATGTTAATATATAAAAAAATGTCTCAGAAAACATAATACAAATGAATCATTAAATAGTTAAGTGATTCACTGAAAATGTAAACCAATTCATGAAAGTGAATTGAAACGACTTCAATGCAACTGTTGCCAAAGTTAAAATCAGAGATATTATTTTAGAAATTTAAAGGTTGAACTCAAAAGAAAGAAATTTAAGGGCCAAATAAAAAGCACATAAAAACACTGCCATGTGTTGCTTAATTTTATATTGCCAGCAAAATCATTGTGAATTTTCTATATATTACTCAGCCTTACTAGTCCAGAAATAACATCAAAAAGGCATGCCAGTTTTAAAATAGTTTGTGATACCTCTTAACAGGACAGTCAATACATGAATTCACCCATCACCACTAAGCCAGGCAAAACTAAGAATCAAAGAGCCATGACATGAAGTTAAGAGGGCAATAAGGAATAATTGGAATGTGCCAAACAATTCACTTACAGAGGCTGTACACGCAGAAAGCAAAGCATGTTGTGCCAACGATTTTCTGCCGCGGAGCATTAGCTTGTTCATTCGCTCAATTAAGGCCCTGTTCGTTTCGCGCAGTACCTTAATGTGTCTCTGTCTTTTCTCCATCTGCCTCGGACTCTTCAGAGCGTTGAGTCCACTTAGTCCAACAAAGATGAATGAGACACTAGAGCCCCCACTACTACCCTCCAGTCAGTTAGATCCTCTCCTCTGTTCCCTGCAGATGCTCCACTAATCTGTACAGCAGTGTTCGCTTTAAAGACAATATCTTAAAGCCCTTATTCTATGATGTGTTATAAATTGTGTTAATAATGTCCATAATATGAAATCAGCAGGATTCATTCAGTCATTCATTCATTTTTCCTTCACGAAGAATCCAGGATATGCACATACACACATATACACACGCGTGCTGAGCAGTCTATCAAATTATTACCAGATCAGCCCTGCTGCCACTCAGTTGAGGATGTTTTCGCTGATGCATGCTGCCCCCTGTGATGGCTGTGAGCCATGCTTTGACACCTGACACGGGTGTTTTAAATGTTCAAAATAACATGAATGTGCTTCCAAGGGAGATGTGCACAGGAGTGCAAAGACCTGATTTAGCATCAGGAAGTAGAGTTTCCATGGTAGGATTAGCTGCTTTGACGTAGCAGGAAAGACCAGAGTTCATCCTTGTAGAGAAACTCAGATGCAAGAACTCGTCATCTGAATGCGTTACTCTACTACTCTCAATCGCTTCTGTTTAAGGTGCTTTGAGAAGTTTAACAATACACCACAGCACTATGCATATCTTTAACTTAAAGATGATCATTAAACGCTATTATCAATGCATAGGGATATTACCAGCAAAATAATTTGATAATAGCAATAATAATAATAATTCATTTGGTTTTGGACACAGATAAATAGCCTAATCCTAACATTATTTTATTTTATTAATAGAATAAACTTCTTAGTTTTATTTAAAAAAAAAAAAGAATAATAATAATGTCTAGAAAAGTATTCTATAATTATATAGACGTTATTTTCATTAATAAAATAAATGTAAAGATTAGTTAATTTATGTGTCCAAAATTAATGAGTGAACAGAAAGAAAAACATTAAAAAAGATATTAGCTAAATCTATTATTATTATAAATTTTTTCTATAGATTTTGACAAGAACACTAGAAGTTATTTTTATTAATAAAATGTGAGGATTACGGCTCTTTAGCTGTGCTCAAACCAAATAAAATTCTTTATAATATTAATAATGATTTTGCTACTAAATCTCTATAAAAACAGAAGTAATTTTATTAATAAAATAATTAAATGTAATTAAGCTATTAATTTATTGTGTCCAATAGATAAATAAATAGTTTTGCTGCTAAAAGGTCTATAAACATTACTTAATTTTATTAAAAAAATAAATAAATGTAATGATTAGGTTTATAATTACTGTGTCCAAAAGCAAACAAGCAAACAAACAAATAAATTCTGTTCTGTACATCATTTAGCAGACACAAATCATTTCACTTGTAATAAAGTAATAAATAAATAATCTTTCAATCTGGCCTATGCATATATTAATTTAAACGTGACTGAATGCTTTCAAAGTTTCAGGAGCTAGTTAACTTCAGATAAGAAAGGGTTACGTGTTAAGTCTTCAGACCTTAGCGCTCATTTTTGCTATGAACTAATAAATTGGTTGCTATACCGTTCCCATGACTGTCATCAAAACAGTAATTGAGACATTATTCTGCTGAACTATGAGTCTTCATGATGAAAGTCAATGTTGCCTAGCAACAGACATTTCAGAGCACAAAGGAGCAGAGGTGTTTCCTGGCTCGAATCTGCTGTAAGCATGCGAGTTTTCCACTGGCACAATGGGAAATGTAATATACATACAGCTAATCAAATGCAAGTATGGACCCCAAGATGCTGCTAAAACTGGGAATTAAGTAATGTTATTTAATTGATCTTAACTGCACTTGGCAACTCACATTCCCAGTCACACACTCCAATACAGCTCTATAACACACATACGAAACTCTCACACAATGATGAAGCATGTAGCTCACTTATTTGATATAAAATGCGTTTGGTCTGGCCTCAAATGAGAGTACATACTGCTGCGTCTGTGTCTCTAATGGTGCTGGAAGAGTGACAAGGCCAATGGTTGTGTCAGAGCATGGTGGCATCTGCCTCTCGCCAACAGGGCCCCTGAGGCACGGAGACAATCAGGTCGGCTCACCCCTCGTCTTCCCTCTCTCCTTCCCTCCAACATCTCCTCAAAGCCTCCGGCTGCCTGTCTCCAGGGCACAGGTGCTAACTGATAAGCCATTCGTCCACACCGGGACACGAAAACACAGTTTTAGTGGATTTTTATTTTAAATGGGAGTAGGTAACTTCCCGTCATACGAGATTATCACACGGAAACCAATATCGAATAAGGCTGTGCCTAGGAGCATTATAACGGTGTTTCTCAACTGGTGGGTTGCTATACCATTTTATATATATTCAGCGTGATTAAATGAAAGATATATCTTCGTGTCTGTTGCAGTGTTTACAGAGCTTTTATGACGATGACCCGAAATAAGTTGACTATTAAAAAGAACAGCTGAACATCAGTTCACAAATAAAAAATATTGGTAACATTTTACAATAAGGTGTTAATGAGTTAACTAACATGAACAAACAATGGACATTTATTACAGTATTTATTCATCTTTGTTTACATTAGTTAATACAAATACAGTTGTTAGTTCACAGTGCATAAACTACTGTTAACAAACACAACTTTTGATTTTAATAATGCATTAGTAAGTGTTGCAATTAATATTAACTAAGACTAATAAATGCGGCAGAAGTAGGCTATTGTTTATTCTCGTTGTTAACTAAAGTTGTTAACTAATGAAACCTTATTGTAAAGTATTGTATTTTTCCAGAATATTGTTCAAATTGTTACTGTCTTTAGTTATTATTTTGGAATAAATATAAAAAATGCATAAAAACACTGAAATGTATAATTAGTATTAAAAATATAAAATAAAATACAAATAAAATAAAATAAACAGACATATAATTATATTTTTGATGTAAATATTTATATACAAATATATATGTATAATCTACTGTCTCTTTAAAAACACACTGAAGCCCTGATATATATAATATATATATATATCTATATATATTATATTTCTATATATATATATATATAATATATATACAGTATATATATAGATATAAATATTACATAAAAAGAGAACAAATATAATTCTATTTTGTATTTAATATTATACTAATTAGTTTTTATTTTATTATATTTGCATTTGTGGATCGCGCTTGATGACCATCGGAAAACGTCGGTCCAAAGGCCAAACCAGTGGAGACCACTGCATTAAAACAACCAATGCAACTACTGATATCCTGAAAACTACAAAATCAAAAAAAATTAAATAGATATATATATTTTGTTTTCTGTGTCTTTTCTAAATGTGTATATGTTCTTATTCATTAAATAATAATTAAGTTGATAATAATAAGTCATATTATCTTGAAATATTTATAATAAAATGTCTGCAAAATTAAAATAATAATAAAATTATTATATTATTATATAAGGCACATTTGCCAAAAAACAGTGTTCTACCTTGTGACAAACAAACCCCATAATTTTGTACAAATCGAGTATTATTATTATGATATTGTGCTGTTCGTTATTATATATCATCATTCTTATATTATTATTATTATATAAAAGGGTGGGAAGATGATAAAAATTACTCTGCCTTTAAACAATGTATGATTATTATTATTATATTATTATATACATCCACACAAACATATATACCATATACAGTTAAAATAAGGCACATTGAGAAAAAAATTTTACGAGTCTGTAAGACAAGTGCGTTTTTCTTCTTTTTATGAAATATAGAAAAAAATCAAAACCAATTTTGTACAAACTGCACGGAAAAGGATGACAATTACTCTCCTAAATATTTTATTATATTATTATTATATATTATATATATTAGTATATTATGGCATGATATACTACTGCCATGTATATATAAAACAGTTAAATAATAAGGCAACATTTAAAAAATTTTCAAGATATGTCTGTAGATAAGTGTTTTTTTTTCTTCCTTTTTTGAAATATACATTTTTTTTTGTTACAAACAGCAATGGAAAAGATGGTAAAACTACTCTCCTGCTTTATTATTAAAAATAAATATTATCTTCTACTGTATGAAAGTAGAAGTGTTACTAATGTCTACTATTTTATTAGCCTGAGAAAATATTGTGTCTTCTCTCAGATGTGTGAAGAAAGATTCGATTAACACAGGTATGGAACTGATTGGCTTTTGATCGATTTCAGAAGGCCATGTCTCCTAAATATATGAGCCAGATGCACAATAGCATCGGAAATCTTTTATGGAGAGAGAAGATCATCCGTCAAGAAAATTGAGCTGAATGGCAATATGAACATTTCCCAAACGTGCTATCGGAGAAGATCCATCTGTTTGCAGTGATTATGGTGATTGTCAGTGGTCATATTTTCATAAACAGAAGAGTATTTTTCCCCTTTCATTACAGTAAATTTATGAGATTTACTACATTTCCTGTCATGGGGAAGGTGTGTGTATGAATACATAAACATCCACTACTAAATACGTGATCCCATCTTTCAAACAAACCATTACTAAAAAAAAAAAAAGCTTAGCCAGAGTACATCTTCCCATTTCAAAGCTTTATTATTTAACAACTGTGTCTGTATTAAGCAATCATGACCCCCAGCACCATCTGCAAGTAAATGACAGATGCTGAAAAATATGATGTTTATTCACTTGTGCGTGATCAGGAATAGAAAGAAAAATTCCCCTCTATGCTAAGGGATAATGAATAAAACATTTTAAAGCCAAAATATGGATGGCATCTCATTAGGATCAGAGTGCCGACACAAAGGGGCACAGAGCTATTTTTACATCACAGAGCAAACAACAAAAGGCAAGATCCTGAGAGCAAACTGGTCCCAGTTCAGTGGGCTGCTTCCTTTTAAAATGCCCTCCAGTCTCTTCTCTGAGGTAAACGCGCACCCTTGAATTACAAAACAGAGACAGGTCACAGACAAATCCATGCTAGATCGCTGAACACAGCCATACACGCGGCGCATTAGAGCCAGTCATGGTTGTGGTTAACGCTCACAAATCCCCTTTAGAGTTACAATGCAATTCTCACTCAGGCTTGCTTTGTGTTGAAGTAAGCTTGGAACCAAAACTGATGCCATCTACAGTATCTATCTATCTATCTATCTATCTATCTATCTATCTATCTGTCTGTCTGTCTGTCTGTGTCTATCAGAAAGCTCTCAGATTTAAATAAAAAATATCTTAATTTGTGTTCCGAAGATGAATTGAGATCTTACAGGTTTGGAACGGGTAATTAATGACAGAATTGTCATTTTTGGGTGAACTTTCCCTTTAAGTATACTTTGGACTTAAGTGTCTATTTCTGCCCAAACTGTGTTTGTGTGAGTGGCTCAACTCTCGATTTGTCCAAACAGTAACAGCCATTTTAAACTTCATTCATTCATTTTTGTTGCTATTCTTTTTGGTGCCGCTAGTGGCACAGAAATTAAACACTTCAACTTCAAGAGACAGGAGAGGGCAAATTTCATAAGCATTTCTTTTAAACAAAAAAAGAACTTTGAAGAAAAAAAAAAAAAAGTCTGTCAGATTTTTCTAGACGTGAGAACTTTGATCAAAAGCACAAATGATAGAAATAGGTCTAATATGCGTTTCTCATGTTCGTCTGTTTTCGTTTCCTTCAGGAGTTTAAAGTTCAACACCTTTATGTAGGCCTAATTCGCCTCGTGGTACCATCACAGAGAGGCTCAAAATCACTTTCCAGAACATTCTCGTTCACCATTCCTGGATGCTTATTCCCTTCTGATGGGACGATAATTCACAACCCTATCAGGAATGCTGAATCCCTGACAATTTTCAAGCGACAGCTGAAAACTCATCTCTTTCGAAGCTACTTGACTTCAAAAAAAAAAAAAATTCTCTCTTTATTTATTCCTTCCATTTCTAGCTTGTACTTATTTGAACAAATGCCTAAAACTTGGTATTATGAGCACTTCCTGTGTCTGTTTGCCTCTTTTAGAAGAATCGCTTTATGTATCCCCCAATTGTAAGTCGCTTTGGATAAAAGCGTCTGCTAAATGACTAAATGTAAATGTAAATGTAATTCTGTTGGTTCTAATGCTCATGTTAGGCTGGGTATGTGAGGCATGTATATTTTAGCAGAAATCATATTCTCCATCTGTTCTCACACTCTACTATGCGAAGGGACAGTGATACAGTATTAATCTTAAAACTATGCAGATCATAAATCTTTCAGATCTGACCATCTCGAAAAAGGAAATTTATCTGAGGTCACCATAGTATCTACTCCCGGTTTCTTCAGGATACATCTGCTTTTCAAGGAAAATCTCTTGGCCCACTGCTTTTTCATAAGAGACAATACTGATCTCAGTAAGAGTTCTGAGAGGGATGATAATAACAATAGACACATGATTTGTTGATGGGAACGTGTCATTCAAAGAAACAGTTTGAATGATTGAAATCCACCCACATAAAAATATGAATGACAGTCACAAATACTCCCTCCACATACTGCAAAGAGATTCCACTAAAACCTTAAAAAGGTCTTTGGAATCTTGGAATTTCCTATTGTTTACCTCATTAATTTATCATTCCAGACTGGCTGTTTCTTCTGGCTTATATGGTGCTTGTTAGAGTGAGACTAGATCATGTCTTCCCTCTGGCTGAAACGGTGAGGAGAACTGCAGTCCAGCGAAGATTAAAGCAGACCTATTCAGAGTCATCAGTGACAGCCTGCTCTCTTTCTCTCTCTCCCACACAAACACACTCTCACACACACATAAAGATAGCCGTAAGCAGTCAAACACAGTCTCCTGGTATGTATTAGCATAGCAACAGGTGAGACCCTAAAAGTTGCTCTGTGAGGAAACCAGAGGTGAGGTGAAGTGTATTCTCTGCTGATGTCCCGAGATCAGTCTCTCTCTCTCTCCATCTTCTCATTATGCGCTGAAATGATGACTGACACAAAACCTGCAGTGCTTCTTAAAGGGATAGGTCACCCAAAAATTACAATTCTATCATTTACTCACCCTAACATTGTTCCAAACCAGTAAGACCTTCGTTCATCTTCAGAACACATATCGATGAAATCCAAGAGCTTTTTGACCCTGCATAGAGAGCAACGCAACCGAAATGTTCCCAGACCCAAAAAGGTAGTATGGACATCAGTAAACCAGTCCATGTGACATCAGTGGTTCAACCGTAATTTTACAAAGTTACAAGAATACATTTCGTGCGTAAAGAAAACAAAAATAATGACTTTATTCAACAACTCTTCTCCTCCAAATCACGGTTTCCACCATAGAGAGAAGTAAAACAACACATTATTGCCGGGAATTTTTAACAATGTCCTTACTACTTTTCTCGGCCTGTGAACATTTCAGTTGCGTTGCTGTCTATGCAGGGTCAGAAAGTGCTCAGATGTCATCAAAAATATCTTAGTTTGTGCTCCAAAGATGAACGAAGGTCTTACGAATTTGGAATGACATGAGGGTGAGTAATGACAGAATTTTAATTTTTGGGTGAACTATCCTTTTAAGAGCCATTTACCACTACAGCTTACAAACACCACAATAAGCCTCTCAGAGTCAGAGTTGATTATTTTACCCCAACATAAAAGACAAAGTGAAAGACATACTTTGTCTTACAATGACCTTGTTATTTGAAACGTTTTGGTAAGTCCTTTAAAGCTGCCATTAACATGCTCAAGAGCGAAATGGCAAAATCATCATAATTAGCTTTTAAATGGTGTCTAAAATAAAGCAGCACTCAAAGCACAGTCAAGAAAGCTATAAGATTATCTTACTAAGAGTTTAAATAGTATAAATGATGAAAGGGACTTTAACAGTACAGTAACCACTTTGAAACTTCCTCAAAACTGAGTTAGCAAACTGGCTAATTAAAACTAAACTTGGATGCTATTAAACTATTAGTTACGAAACTAATAGTTTCCACACTTTCAGTATCCTGCTTATGATTGACAGGCAGGAAGTGCCTCGAAGTCTTCTGTTTGGCTAAACTAAGAATCTAACCACCATTTTTGTTCGTTTTGTTAGAAAATTGAAAAGAGACCCATGAAAGTGATCTGTGTGTGAACTGTACCTAAGACTAATGGTCATAGATTTAAAGATTTGTGTAACATTTTTCAAATAATAGAGACATTGAAAGTCAATTACTGTTGTGCGCTTTAACAGTACAAATTACACCTTGAAGACAGATGCAGACTATAAAAAAAATCAATATGAAGTGATATAATAAAAGACTGAGGAAAAGGGCAGGCCGCATAAGATAAACAGCACTCACAGTGGTACACAGTTGTCAGGCACACATATGTTACAATGTAAGTAAGGACATGGAGGGGCTCGTCCATTTTGAGATTTTTTTTATAAACTCCTGTCAGACCTCATCCCCTCACAGCTCAGCCCTGAACCAAAAAATTTAGTTAAACATCAGAGGGGAAGGAGAAAAGTACAGCATGTTCCAGTACCACAATAACCAAAAGTCTCCTATAACGCCAGAGAGAGCACCATTCTACTTAAGACATACAGAATGCAGAGCTTTGACATTAGTGGATGGATTAAATAATAACATATTATGTATTTAGTGTACAGAGCTGTCAGTCTTCATGAATTAGGATTGAATTCTCTTTCATGAGGGAAAAACAACAGTTTTTTTTAATGGGAGACAGAGGTGAAAACGCTGTCTGTGCGCATCGTTTTTTTTTCTTTAAATGAAAATGTATATAAACTAGGGATCCACCAACATTTAAATTCTGACCAATACTGGTTAGGCAATAATTATTTTCATGTTATGACCGATAATCAACAAATGTCTAAAATCCTATGAATCTATATTACAATATATATGGTTAAATTATTTTGACGAGTTAAAGTACTGAAAAACCATAATTGTATAATTTTTTACAAAGTATAATATTTTAATTTGTTTATTTTTTAAATTAAAGTTAACTCAGATAATGCATTAATATATTAAAAATTTAGAAATATTCCACCTGACACGAAGATGGCACCAAATCTTAAAACCAGATGGATAAAAAGCAATGATAGACATCACACTGGAGTTCAAACTTGAGTCAGTGTATTAAAACACGACAAATTAGAGCATCTCCACTCCTGAAGTCATCTTGTGTTGGCATGTTTCCGTTCACCTCTAAACTACCAGTGTTTTTCAACAGGAAAGTAACAGACGAAATAAACCTGAAATATATTCTTTAATCTAAGCAATGGAATGGTGTATACAGTGGGTACGGAAAGTATTCAGACCCCTTTAAATTTTTCACTTTTTGTTATATTGCTGCCATTTGCTAAAATCATTTAAGTTAATTTTTTCCTCAATGTACACACAGCACCCCATATTGACAGAAAAACACAGAATTGTTGACATTTTTGCAGATTTATTAAAAAAGAAAAACTGAAATATCACATGGTCCTAAGTATTCAGACCCTTTGCTCAGTATTTAGTAGAAACACCCTTTTGATCTAATACAGCCATGAGTCTTTTTGGGAAAGATGCAACAAGTTTTTCACACCTGGATTTGGGGATCCTCTGCCATTCCTCCTTGCAGATCCTCTCCAGTTCTGTCAGTTTGGATTGTAAACGTTGGTGGACAGCCATTTTTTGGTCTCTCCAGAGATGCTCCATTGGGTTTAAGTCCGGGCTCTGGCTGGGCCATTCAAGAACAGTCACAGAGTTCTTGTGAAGCCACTCCTTCGTTATTTTAGCTGTGTGCGTAGGGTCATTGTCTTGTTGGAAGGTAAACCTTCTGCTCAGTCTGAGTCCTTAGCACTCTTCTGGAGAAGGTTTTCATCCAGGATATCCTTGTACTTGGCCGCATTCATTTTTCCCTCGATTGCAACCAGTCGTCCTGTGCCTGCAGCTGAAAAACACCCCCACATCATGATGCTGCCACCACCATGTTTCATTGTTGGGACTGTATTGAACAGGTGATGAGCAGTGCCTGGTTTTCACACATACCGCTAGAATTAAGGCAAAAAGTTCTATCTTGGTCTCATCATACCAGAGAATCTTAATTCTCACCATCTTGGAGTCCTTCAGGAGTTTTTTAGCAAACTCCATGCAGGCTATCATGTGTCTTGCACTGAGGAGAGGCTTCCGTTGGGCCACTCTGCCATAAATCCCCGACTGGTGGAGGGTTGCAGTGAAGGTTGACTTTCTACAACTTTCTCCCATCTCCCGACTGCATCTCTGGAGCTCAGCCACATTGATCTTTGGGTTCTTCTTTACCTCTCTCACCAAGGCTCTTCACCCCGATAGCTCAGTTTGGCCGGACAGCCAGCTCTAGGAAGGGTCCTGGTCGTCCCAAACATCTTCCATTTTAGGATTATGGAGGCCCCTGTGCTCTTAGGAACCTTAAGTGCAGCAGAAATTTTTTTTGTACCCTTGGCCAGATCTGTGCCTTGCCACAATTCTGTCTCTTAGCTCTTCAGGCAGTTCCTTTTACCTCATGATTCTCATTTTCTCTGACATGCACTGTGAGCTGTAAGTCTTATATAGACAGGTGTGTGGCTTACCTAATCAAGTCCAATCAGTATAATCAAAAACAGCTGGACTCAAATGAAGGTGTAGAACCATCTCAAGGATGATCAGAAGAAATGGACAGTACCCGAGTTAAATATATGAGTGTCACAGCAAAGGGTCTGAATACTTAGGACCATGTGATATTTCAGTTTTTCTTTTTTAATAAATCTGCAAAAATGTCAACAATTCTGTGTTTTTCTGTCAATATGGGGTGCTGTGTGTACATTAATGAGGAACAAAAATTAACTTAAATGATTTTAGCAAATGGCTGCAATAAAACAAAGAGAGAAAAATTTAAGGGGGACTGAATACTTTCCATACCCACTGTATATACAGTGGGGCTATTCGTTGCCTTTGTTAAACATTAAACAGCAAAGTTCACATGTTAACAACACTATTAACTCTGGTTCTCGGTCTGCAATGACGAAAGAGTAATTCCAGCAAACAGATGGAATCGGAACCATCTGGTTGACATGGAGCTTAATTTCAGAGTCTCTCCTCTCACCACAAACAGTGATGAGGAGGTGGAGGGTTGGAGTGGGTGGTCCGTCGGAGGGCCCTGTCTGCTCGGGAGTCCCTTTAAAACATCTTTATATCACTCTGGAGAGCATCTGGCTGGGATCCTCACAGAAAACCCGTTCATCTCCATTGTGGATCCAAAACCCTCCCGCTGCCCCGAACTCCTGTTTGAGGAACGATCAAAATAGCACAGCCAATCTCCTGGCATGTCATAATCAGTAAATAAAGCAGAATGCTCACAGGGCATCTTAAATAACTCACTTGAGAACGAGTTTCCTGAATGCATGTTAGCTACGTTTTCATAAATATAACTTGACAAGCAGTTGGCCCTTTCATTTTTTTTCTTTTGCACCATCTTCTGGCCCTAATTGACCGCTGTGTGCATGTGTAGGAGTACAAATAAACCACTGTGTTTCGTAACAAATTACAGAACTTGTGTTGTGAGGCAATCACCCAGTGTCAAACAATATTCCTCAGCTTAATCTGATTAATAAATACTTTTCCAGTATTTAACCCTTTCAGAAGAAGCAAATCAAGAAACAACAGAAGGAATAGTTCACCCAAAAATGAAAATTTCCCCATAATTTACTCAATTTCAAGGCATCCTAGGTGTATATGACTTTCTTCTTTCAGATGACTTCAGGTATATTTAAAAATGTCCTGGCTCTAACAAGTATCTAACAAGCGTAGGACAGTTAGCAGAAGTCAAAAATTTCTGTTTATAAAGTTTTTTTTTTATTATTACAAAAACACACCGATTCACTACAGGAGGCCTTTATTCACCCTCTGGAGCCATGTGAGGCACTTTTTACTATGGATGGATGCACTTTATTTGACTTCTTTTGGACTATTGAAAAATAACACCCAATCATTGTGGGGTTATTGATGTGTAACCACAGGCTGCCACTAGATGGAGCGAGAGCGACACAGATGGGGCAGCGAGTGGTATAACGTGACATGTAAGGTTGTCTTGAGAGTTTTCAGTAAAGCACATAAATACAGTTCGAATCCAGAGTCTTTATTTACAAGACACGACATGGTGTCAGAAGTGCTGTAGTTTAACGTGTTAGCAGCTTTAGTTAGCTCGTAAAAGCCCGGATAAACTGGGAAGGAAGGTCAAGCTGAAATGGACGGTGGAGATAATGCGGCTGCTGCGCCAAGAGCAGCACGACCGAGTGCTACATTCAGCATACGGCCGCCCGAACCTTTCGACTTTTCTAAACCACAGGAATGGGCAAAATGGATCCGAAGGTTCGAACGATTTAGATTGGCGAGCAACCTGCATGAAAACTCGGACGAAAACCAGGTGAATACTTTCATTTACTGCATGAGAGATGAGGCCGATGATATTCTCCGGGGATTACCGCTGGCAGACGCGGATAAAACAAAATATAGTGTAGTAAAAGCAGGCTTTGAGGCACACCTCGTGGGAAAGAGAAATGTGATTTATGAACGTGCTCGTTTTAATAAGTGCAAGCAGGAGGAAAATGAGACTGTGGATTCATTTGTGACCGCTTTGTATGCCCTGGCGGAACATTGCAATTATTCAGCATTACATGACGAGCTGATTAGGGACAGACTCGTTGTGGGGTTGGCGGACAGACGACTTTCTGAACGTATGCAGCTGGATTATGAGCTGACGCTGGATAAAGCAATTGCAATGGCAAGGAAAAGTGAGGAGGTGAAACGACAGCAAGCAGCACTGAGAAGCGCATCAGACACTGTGGCTGCTGACGCTAGCTCTGTGGATAGAGTGTTTAAGGGAAAGCGTGGTGTAGGCAGACCCCAAAAAGGGAACAACCCTAAACTAAAGCCTCATGCATAACTCTCCAACAAAATGAATAGCAACCAGTGCCATAAGTGTGGTAGCTCCTCAGCTCATGCAAAGCGAGATTGTCCAGCAAATGATGTAAAATGTCACGCCTGCGGGATAAAAAGGCCATTATAAGCGAGTGTGTGCATCATCAAAAGCTGTGCGTGAAGTGTGTGAGGGTGACCCCATATTCGTGGGCAGTGTTGCAGGTCCTGGCGAACCATGGATGGTAGACATAGACATTGGTCACAAACGAGTGTCATTTAAGATCGATACAGGGGCTGATGTCACCGTCATTCCAGCAGAAATGTTCAAAGAGATTTTTAAAGAAAAATTACCTGCCCTCGGGGATGCGACGAGGCCGTTGCTTGGGCTAGGGCAAGTTCCTTTGGATGTAGTTGGAGTTGCCAGGCTTCTGCTAAAGAGAGGTGGAAAACAGTCAGAGGACGATGTGTACGTAATCAGAAATCTGCATACTGCACTTCTGGGATGACCGGCTATCTCAAAACAATAAAGATGAGCTACCCAAAATTGTGCAGTGGCTTGGGAGAAGTACGACAGCCATATGTGATCAGTCTGAAACCAGGAGCCACTCCATTCTCACTCAAAACCCCAAGAAGGATCCCGCTACCTCTAATGGGGAAAGTTAAAGAGGAGCTGCATCGTATGGAGACATTGGGAGTAATTAGTAGAGTGGAGGAACCAACAGACTGGTGTGCCGGGGTGGTTGTGGTCCCAAAGAAGTCGGGTGCTGATCGAATATGTGTAGATCTCTCCAAGTTGAATGAGTCTGTTCGCCGAGAAAAATACATTCTGCCGTCAGTCGAATAGACACTTGGAATGTTGGCTGGTGCCCAAATTTTCAGTAAGCTAGAGGCCAATATGGGATTCTGGCAGATACCATTGTCAGAGGAATCTGCACAGTACACAACATTCATAACCCCGTTTGGTCGCTATTTCTTCCGACGGCTTCCCTTTGGAATTACTTCTGCACCCGAACACTTCCAGAATAGAATGGCTACAGAAGTCACAGATGGGCTGGAAGGCACAGTGTGTCATATCGATGATGTGCTGGTGTGGGGGAGAACAGAGGAGGAGCATGACTCGAGACTGCATGCGGTGCTGGAGAAAATTCAAAAGGCAGGCATCACTCTCAATAATGAGAAGTGCGAGCTGTCGAAGAGGAAAATGCATTTCTTAGGACACTTCATTTCTGCCGAAGGAATTAGTCCTGACCCACTGAAGACTGCAGCTATCAGAAACATGACTGAGCCCTCCAATGTGAGTGAATTGAGAAGTTTCCTGGGAATGGTAAATCAGCTAGGGAGGTTCATTCCCCAACTGGCAGACAAAGATAAAGCTCTTCGCGACCTGCTATCAAAAAAGAACTGTTGGATCTGGAGCACAGAACAGGCCAAAGCTTTTCAAACTCTGAAAGATGCATTGTCATCTCCACCTGTTCTAGCGATTTACAACACAAACCGAGATTGCAAAGTGTCAGCGGATGCTTCGTCCTATGGACTAGGGGCCGTCCTCATGCAGAGACGGCAGGAAGGATGGAAACCGATAGCTTATGCATCGAGATCGCTCACTCAGACTGAGCAAAGGTATGCACAATTGGAAAAAGAGGCTTTGGGTCTCACATGGGCGTGCAAAACATTCAGAGACTTTCTCATTGGCAAGCATTTTGAAATGGAGACCGATCACAAGCCATTACTGAGTCTCCTAGGAGCTCAAGCTCTGGATGCTCTTCCCCCTCGTATCCAGAGGTTTAAAATGCGATTGATGCGGTACTCCTACTCCATCGTTTATGTGCCAGAAAAGAGCTTGTGGGTAGCTGACACTGTCACGTGCTCCTGTAAAACAGAGTGAGTCACAAGAAGACAGAGAACTTTGGGAGGATACGAACATATATGTAGACTCACTATTGGAAAATTTACCAGCAAGTACAACGTATCTGGGACAGTTGAGAGAGGAATTAAGGAGTGACAATGTCTGTTCCAGTGTGATGCAACTGTGCATTGAAGGGTGGAGAGAGCGCAACAAGAGTGACCCAATACTGAAACGATATTGGGCAGAATGTGCTGTTTTAACTGTGCAAGATAGACTGTTACTTAGAGGCACGAAGCTGGTTATTCCAGCAGCCATGAGAAGCAGCGTTCTAAACAAATTGCACGAAGGACACTTGGGACTTGTGAGCTGCCGAGAGCGGGCAAGTCATTCAGTGTGGTGGCCAGGGTTAAGTCATCAGCTGAAGGAAATAGTCCTCAACTGCAGGACATGCATTAAAGGGAGACAAAACCCAAAATAACCCCTTATGCCCACTCAGTTCCCTGACAGGCCATGGCAAAGGCTAGGGGCAGATGTGTTCATGTTGGGAAACAAGACGTACCTGCTTGTGGTAGATTACTACTCCAGGTATGTGGAGATAGCTCAGTTAACACCTACCAGGTCTACCGATGTCATTGTTCACATGAAGTCCATATTCGCGCATCATGGAGTTCCAGAGACACTGGTTACTGACAATGGGCCACAATTCTCTGGGCACTCATTTGCATCCTTTGTAGCTTCATATGGATTTGTTCATGTAACTAGTAGCCCAAGATTTCCCCAGAGCAACGGTGAGGCCGAACGGGCAGTCAAGACGGTGAAGGCTCTTCTCAAGAAAGCCAATGATCCATACCTTGCTTTTTTAGCTTATAGAGCCACCCCCTTGCAAAATGGGTACAGTCCGGCTCAACTTCTTATGGGTAGGAGGCTCCAAACGACTGTGCCTACACTGCCATCGTTACTAAATCCAGTACTCCCTGATACTGTGGCGGTTTCTTCAAAAGAAAAAGAAAGGAGGGATGCAGATGCAGAGCGTTTCAATAGGAGTCACAGAGCCAGAAAACTCAGCATACTGCAGCCAGGAGATCATATCTGGATATCTGATGCTAAAGAATCAGGAACAATTGTTGCTAGTCACTCTGCTCCGAGGTCTTACCTTGTGAACACTCAGCAAGGGACTGTGAGACGTAACCGTTACCATCTGGTACAAATGCAAGCAGAAGCCAAGGAGGACAGCAGCGGAACACCTGATCAGCTTTCTGTTGCAACTTCTGAGTCACTCCCTACCACTCAGGAGTCAGAGAAGCAGGACGTTCCAGATTTGAGATCCACTCCTAGAACCAAGTATGGGAGGCGAATAGTGAAACCAGTAAGACTGTACCTGTGAACTGTGGGTGGTGTGGGTACAGGTTCCCCACCACTTAATGTAAATAATTGTGGACAAATGCTCAAGAGGCAAGCACCAATGTTGAAACTACCTGTTTGTTCAAGGAGTTAGATAGGAGCAGATCTTCCAGCAAAAGAGGCAGAATAATCCTCTAAGATCTGTTGAGACAATTTCTTCTTTCAGATGGCAGCGAGTGGTATTTACGTGACATGTAAGGTTGTCTTGAGAGTTTTCAGTAAAGCACGTAAATACAGTTCGAATCCAGAGTCTTTATTTACAAGACACGACAATCACTGCCATTATTAAGCCTGGAAGAGCCAGGACATTTTTAAATTTAACTCCGATTGGAATCGTCTGAAAAAAGAAAGTCATATACAACTAGGATGGCTTGAGGGTGAGTAAATCATGGGGTAATTTTCATTTTTGAGTGGACTATCTCATTAAGTACCATCTGGAAGTTTTTTGAGTGTTTTTTGATTAACTTTAAATGACAGAGACAGCAGCAGGTATATTAGGCTGCAGTCACTTTAAGACTGAAAGCACAGTTCTAATATACTGGCAAGCATTAGTACATTTGCAACTGTTTATTTTTAACTAAAACAAAACTGACTTTGTTTAAGTGACCAAGATTGACATTTTGACATATTTGTGTGTGTATTCGTCTGTTTAAGCACATACACGAAGTCCATGAACGAAGTATTCATGAACTATTCATTAGTGTTGCACAGAGAGATCTGGAAAACTTGATCAAAGTTTGGGACTTTGCATCAGTACCAAACCTGTGACCATGTTCCCAAAACCACATCTGGCCAGGAGAGCTGTAGCATCAGAAAAAAAAGTTTTTAGAGTAAGTGTGTTCCATTGAGAATCTATTGTACCAAATGCTGCCCACACTAATGTTATCAAACCGATGTAATTATTATGAGCATTATCATAAACATGAGGGAAACAGAAAGAATATGCATCCAAACCACCAAATCAAGAAGTATTTTACTGCTCTCTTAAAGTTTACTAAAGACTTACAAGACCTTCCTGAAAATCAACAGGGAGCTGAATTCTTTGCAAGATGTACTGATCTTTCCAGCAATTTAATATTCCCTGACTATTTTTCGCTGGCAATATGTTTGAAAACATGAATGCATCTAAAAAATCTCTAATCCTCCTTTCCCTTTTCAGCTCACTCACACACATGCACAGAGACATACGAAAACCAAATTTTAATGAATAGGAAATGCATGTAAACACACAGAGACTCGCCATGGCAACACAGTTCAGTTTGACAGTATGTTTACACTCTGCAGAACTTGCTCTCTTTTCATTTTCCAGGTTGTTAGGAGATCCAGTTTCTATGGTAATTGTAGCTATTATATCTAGGCTCCTCCTTTTATTGAGGTGGTCAGTTATGCAGACATACTGAAATGATCAACTCATGCTTCCATACTAAACACCAGTGCAATACAGAAAACATCACAGCCATTTTTGATTTAAAATGACCTAACTCTGTACTACACTACATTATACTAAGAACTGCTAAAACAACACTACAAAAGTAATATCACTTGCACAGATAAATGCTACAGTACAAGTCCGTTAACTAAGTTACTTTTGCATGGTTTTAAAATGCATGGTTTTTGGTAAGTATGAATTACCATATAATTTACACTTTTAAATCCATATAATGGTCAACAAGAAAATACATGTACTTTTACAGTAACTTGTGTTCTTTTTTTTTCCTCTACTACCGTCACCTGATGGATTTTTAGCTTAATGATACTAAGTCTGCAACATCGACACTGAATTCAACTAAATTCAACTTACTGAACTGAATTGAATCAACATTGAACTGATCTGAGCTGAATAATGACACTATTGCCTTCTGCAGCTGCTTAAAGTGGAATTAAGCTAGGTTCATAATTGATGAACCTCACAAAATTGACAGTTATTTTCCTGTTTATTAATCTTAAATATGGATTTTGTAAAGCACTATATGATTTTTTTTTCTTTTAGGGGAAAAACCAAGCCATAGGACAGAAGTTCCTGAAGTTTTCAAACTTGAAAACCTCTTTTAAAAATATTATTTTTTAAATATAATATAAATTAATATAATATAAATATAATATAATGAAATTATCAACAAAATTGTTGACAATCTGGACCATTCTTACATTTTAGCAGAATGAAATATCAGTAATACATTTTAGACCATTTGGTGATGTGCACTGTAAAAAAAGGATGTTAAGCATAATTAGCAAACCATACCTTAATTTTAATTTTGACATGGCTTACAATATGATTTTTTACATTTTTTCTCTCAAATACCTTACATATATTAAATGTAAAGTAACTTGCTTACTGTACTGTTTTTTTATACAGTTTTTAATTTAAAGGGGTCATATGATGTTGTTTTATTATTTTGTGTATTTGGTGTAACGGAATATGTTGAAATGCTTTAATGTTCAAAAACCACATTATTTTTAAAATACTGTACATAATTGTAGGTCCTCGCAGGGCTCTACGCTTATTTCCTTTTTAGAGCTCTTGTGCTCCTAACTTAAAAAATTTAGGAGCAGAGTCAAAAATTTAGGAGCACCAAAATTTGATTTAAAAAAAATAGCCTTCCCATTACTAGGTGATATTTGACTCAAAGTGATTTTCAGTAGAATTTTGTTTTTACCTTTGTAATGGCATTTTTCTATCTTTATTAAAAGTATGTCATCTTTAATGTCAAATTCAAAAAAATATTTTTTTTATAAGCTTTTTAAAATTCCTGCTACACCTAGAATAAGTAACAGTATCATAATACTAATCAAAGGAAACAGTAATTTAAAATTATTTTGTACAGAGTTACACAGAAGAACACAAAAGTGGTTGTGTGTAAGTTTCAGACATTAAGGGATCAGAGGTGCATGCTTGCAATTAAATCCATAAATTTCCATGTTAAGAATTAATGTTTAAAAATGCTGATATGAATATTAAATGAGTTAAAGACCTGAAAAGTACTTTAAAAATAACTAAATCTGCCAGCAGGTGGCGACAAGTCACTGATTTTATCACTGAATCAATCATTCAATTGATTCATTCGAACGACTGATTCACTCAAGAATGAATCTTATATGAATTGTTAATCATGACTCACTGCTACTAATTGTTTAAAACGCATTATTCATAAACAAAATACCGCTGTGTTTGAATGGAGATGCGCAGTGGCTGAGCTGTGACTTTGTTTCAAACTATTTTCGACGACGAAATAGAGAAAAATCAGACAATAGTGTTATAGTCAGAATGTAAGTCACTTAATATTAGCTTCTTGTTTATTTAATTGTATTGTATTAAATCAGTATCATATTTACAAACTCCCTTAAAAATCATTAAAAGCTGTCATTCATCTTAGTTCATCGCGATCTCACATTTATAATCAACGAAGCTCTCTACACTGCACAATGAATCTTTTATTTACACCGTCTACACTTTTCTTATGAAAGGATTCGTGAGATATGTCTGTGATAAATTACTCAATGCTGCAAAAACACGTAGAAACCTTTGAAGTTCCCCTCAGCGATCACAATCACAAATATAATGATGATCGGGTCAGTCGCACAGGTGCTCCTAAATCTTATTTCATAGTCGCACGCAGTAGTTTTCAATCGCAAATGTGACTGAAATGGTCGCACTGTAGAGCACTGTCCTCTATGGCCCACCTCTAATAGTCAGCCACACCTACCTAAAACGTCTCGTTCTAACACGCCCCCACATATCTACTTCACTGTGTGGAAATATTAGCATAATGCCACCCCAAATGTCACCAAAGAAAGAAGGCGTGGTTTCAGAACAGCAGTAGTGTTGATGCAGCCAATCAAACGCTGTGTGATTTAGTGTGAAAGCAAAAGCACTTTATTTAGCATTCCGGAAGTAGATGCAATTAGGAATCAATGGTTAAGATTTATTTACAACAGAACACCTTTGACCAAGCGCAGTCTGCTCTGATTTGCCAGCTGACCCAGTGCATTGTGATTGGCCGAACACCACAAGCACGCATCGGAAATTTAATGCTCCTTACCATAATCGCGAGCTTCAAGCTTTCAAAGTAAATACCAAGACAGTTAATAATGTCGTTTTACCATCAGTTCAAGGCCGAAAGGGCAACAGAGTCGCGTGACAGACACAGTGATGATGCAGTACACAAGCCGTGTTTAAGACAGCTGACGTGCTATGATTTGTGACAGCAGTTCACTCTCCTGTGATGTGACCTTGTTCCCCTCACACACACACACGACGCGTTACTTTGCGCTGCGCAAAACTCCACATTTGAGTAGTCAATAGCAAATACTTAAACTACTAACAAAACATACTTACAGTCGCTGATTCAGAAGCACTAGATTGTCATAGCAAAGTCAGAATTGAACCTTTTTTTTTTTTTTTTTAGAAATATCCTTTGTGCACACCAGCCTTATACTCTTCTAAGTTCAAAAAACTGTCGTCCATAAAATGTGTTGCACAAATTCGAACATCTGGGTTGTGCTGTTCTGTTGTAAATAAATCTTAACCAATTATTCCTAATTGCGTCTACTTCCGGAAGGCCAAATAAAGTTATTTTGCTTTCGCTTAGAAACACACAGTGTCTCCCTGACATTGCTGCATCAACACTACTGCTGTTCCTAAACCACGCCTTCTTTCTTTGCGTGCACATTTTGGCGGTGTTATGCAAATCTTCCCAGATTGTGATGTAGGTATGTGGGGGCGTGTTTAAACGAGCCATTTTAGGTAGGCGTGGCTGACTCAACTTTATAAAGAATATCTCTTTGGATTTGAGACCTTTAGTCTTTGCAATTTAACAGATCTTCTTTATGCACCACGAGCTTGTAACACTCCAAATAGAAAGAAAAACTTGAAAACGCATCATATGACCCCTTTAAAGTACACCATTGCAAATCCATCATGCAATACCTGAAATGGTTACCATATAAAAAAAATATTATTTTTTTATATAAAATTTATTTTTTGTATGAAAAGATTTTAATTCTTTAGTCCCAATAAATATGTATAGGCTACTGGGTCTCCACTGAACTCGAAGAGAGCCCGTGTAGAAGCCATTCAGAAATCCCAAGGTGCTAAAAATTAATGTACACAGAAGAGAAGTAGGAAACAGCTGGAATACACTTAGACCCACTATATCTGTGAAATAACATGTAACCTGACAATAGCTTCATTGATGGGCACCATAATCTAAAACTATCCTTGCACAGGAACCACTGCAGTGCAGGCTGCCAGAAAACCCTAAAGAGGCTAATGGGGAGAAGAAGGGGGGGCCACAAGTAAATGGGAGATATGTGAATTGGCAAAGTGGCGGGTGGAAACAGGACGAAACGGGTATACACTAGTGTCGGAGAAGGCGTAGCTATAATTAGACAGAGAGTGAGATAGTCCAAATAAGCAATTGATGCGCAAACACAAAGACTGGGTAAAGTGTCCTTGGAGCCCAATACTTTTATGCCACACAAAAGCGTAAATGAATCTTACTCGACTAGAGTTCAGGCACTCCGTTGCAGAAAGTTTTGTACCAGACGGGCGAGAGAACTCAGCATACACTTCTTTCTGTGATTATAACATGAAAAGACATGATTCACCCAGGTGAACTGAAAGTAGTAGGCAGATGAATAAAGAGAGATGAGATGGAGAGGCATAAAGCTAGAAGACTTCACTTGACCAAACTACAAAGCTTTAAATGCAGCATATAGTATCAATAGTAAATCAATAACCAAGTGCACTCCACTACAGTGCGAAAAATGATTCTGTTGTGAATGAAGAAAGATTAGTGGAGTACATTTCACAGAAAATACAATTTCAGTATTTCTACTCAAAAACTAATGTAACAGGCCATTTCTTTGCAATTATTGTGAGGGAAAATTTTCCAGAAAATCCTTTACCAAATGTTTTATGAGTTGTATTTAGCATAAATGTATGTGTTTAATGCTGTCAGGTTTAAAGCTTCAATTGTAAAAAGTAGCCTTAGTGTGCTTCAATGAAGTAAGCTACAGTATAGTAATAGCTTCAATGCAGCTACATTTTGTAAGTAGCTTGTAACATAGTAAAACAATGCAGTTGTATTTTGAAATATTTTAACTAATCTAGGGCTGTAACTAATGATTATTTTGGTAATCAAGTAATCAACTGATTATTTTGACAACTGAGTAATCTGATATTTTTAGTAACACAAATAGACCTAAGTGAAAACCAGGCTTTAGGATAATAGAACACCAATATTATATATATATTATATATAAATAGATATAGCTATATATAAACTAACGATGAAGCAATAATAATTGGCTCAAATAAAATATCAAAACCAAGTAATTGCATTTTTATTGAACAACACTGTTAAAATACATAATGTATTATGCCTATACATAATATGAACATAACCAACTTAAGTACATGTAGGCTATTATAACCCTGCGAGGGCGCCAGAGGTGACGTTTCACTTTACAGCATGATTAAACGTTTAAATCCATTCAATTTTAATATTTGGCCACATGCAAACTCCGAAATTTTTATTTTGAAATCGCGATGTACAATAATGGCATATTTAGAAATATGATGTATTCTCCTGTGTTGGCAAAGGTTTATAAATGATTTACGTTACAAATCTAGTGAGATAATGCACACAGTTTTCCCAGATGAACGTTAAGCAATTCAAATTCACAGCATATGCAGATGAAGAGTTTAGCCCCTTTCACACATAGCCTACAGTCTTTACTGTAAATTCCCGTTAAGTTACCATTAAGAGATCATGTGTAAACACGACCCTTTCAAAAATCCCAGGAAATTAGTAATGGCAATCATATCGTTCCTATGGAGATGACGTGATTACTCTGAGCAGTTTACAAAGCTCCGCTGCTTTTTTAATTAGTTTTTCTATGTAAATATGCGGTAGATGGACATCTTTGAACATTGCACCTCGCAGCTTTTTCAATGTGTCGCACTTATCCATTCATCAGGGCCAGGACTCTGCTTTGGATATTATTATGCGCGTCTCGTGTTTACATTCTGATTGGTTAGTAATGTTAGTTTGGTTGAGGGTGAAAGCTGTGCTCCTCTCATACCATTGGTAGGCAAACTCATGGATTCGAAAGGGATATCAATACGTTTTTTTTTTTTTAAATGTAGGATTATTTTTTTCCGCAGCCAAACGCTTGGTGCCGGAGAACTTTAAGCCCTGACTACTTTTTTGTTGTTTTCTGCTCACCATGGTTGAATTTATTTAGTCAAAAATACAGTGAAAACTGCAAAATTGTAAATTATTATTACAATTTAAAATAAGGGTTTTCTATTTTTATATATGTTATATTGTCATTTATTCCTGTAATGGAAAAACTGAATTTTCAGCAGCCATTAGTTTAGTCTTCACATGATCCTTCAGAAATTATTCTAATATGCTGATTTGGTGCTCAAGAAACATTTCTTCTTATTATCAATGTTAAAAACATTTGTGGTGCTTAATCTTTTTGCTGAACCCGTGAGCCACATACATTCACAAATATGACCCAGCCATAATTCATGACACCTTTAAGTGACTCTTGCCAAAGGTAACTCAACTGCAATGAGAAACACACATATGGAGAGTTTGTGTCTTCTATTATCAAGGAAATGTTTGCAGCAGACAAACTGGATGTGGACATTTGCCACACAATGCATAGATTCTGTGAGGATGCTTGCTGAAAGCCCATGGGTTTGCAACACATTTTTATTTATACGTTAGGCAGGGTGTGATCAATGCCAACCTTATTCAAGCATCTTGTATAAATGTCACACAAAACCCCCCATGGAAGGGCTGCACTGTTTCTATCAACATAATCATGAAACCCCTGAAGATAAACACACATGTAGGCATGCACATAAACACACATGTTGCACACAATCATGGATACATGCGCAGTTGCACAGACATAAACCAATGCCTTCAAATACACATCAGATATACATCTATAAACATCCCAACATACAATTAACACAAATCAGATGTTCTCAAACTGGGAGGCATAGAGAGGTTGCAAAGAGGTGTGTCTACATATATGTTAATATTTCTGGGAGCATGAAACTAGGCCTAAGTATTTACATTTTGCCTTAATGGAAAACTGACCCTAAATACAGCGTATCTGCAAATGTGTTGGGAATCAATAATCAAATCAATATTTTTCCAAGGCTCTTGACGTCCATGTTTCCTATTGCAGTAATGTTGGTTGGTCAGTCATGGATTTCATCAGAGAAGCAGACACGATTTTGGAACGCTCTCTTAACTGTATGGTGTGCATCTGTAGTATAAACCAGGGGTTTTTTAACTTTTTGATGCCAGGGCCGCCAAAATATGTTGAGATCCTTGAGGTGGACCCCCTTCCTAAAACAAAAATGTTACATATTTTCTTGCATAAAAACATTTATATAATCATTTATGTTTTAAACTGTGTAAGATTGTGACATTCAAAATTAAATATCAGAAATGATATATTTTCATACAAAAACAATTATACTGTGTTTTTATTATTTTACTGTAGGATTTTGTGTAAAGTAAAATAATGCTATTTCCAATGTTTTAAAAATGATTTTTGCTAATATTTTATGCTATATGACATTAAGTGTGATATTTAAAAAACTTTTTTTACAGATAGGCTACTACGTTTTTTTATTTTCTTTCTTCTTACAGTTAAAAACTAGTGTTTTCAATTGAATAAAACAAATCGCAATTAATTTGATGATTTCTGACCAGTTTTAGAAAGCAGAATAAAATAGTATTATTAGCCAAATGTATGTACTGCATAGAACACATTACTTTCAATATATTACATACCCATATTTAGACATTAATTAACTATTAACAATAAACATTAACTGTAGACATTTTGTGGACTCCCTAGCATCCCCTTGTGGCTCATTGAGGGTCCCTGGACCCCTGACATAAACAACAAACAGTCAGACACACAGTTGCGAAAATAAAGCAGAGCATGTGCTGACAGCACAGCATCAGCAATCAATTCCTATTTGCATTTGGCCTAGTCTTCTTATTAGGCCCTAGTATTCGACCCGTCTCAAAAGGGATGTTCTTTTCCTCTTGTTAAGAGTCCAACAGCTTAATCCATATTTCCGATGGATGCTGGCAAACACAAGACACAGGCGAGTGGACAACACAGAAATATTGATTGCAGTTATGCAGTGCCATTCAGTTTCAGAGCACCACACACTCAAATTCAGAATAAGAGTGACCCGTTCACATCGACTACAGATGCAAAAAATAATACGCAGGTTTACGCACTTAAATATGTCAATGAATGTTTGACCAGCTTAAAAACAAAAAGGCAGCTTCGACATAAACTAAGTTTGTGCTTCAAACCAGACACAGGCAGAAACACTTATTTTTGCAGTTTTCCGTGTCTGCCCTGACATCGCCCATTTAAAGGCAGATAAAAGCATACACCCCCTGGGAGTACAGAACACAATATTACTGCAAACTGCCCCCTGAGCTCAAACGTAATATGGCAAGCCTTTTTGTTGTCAATATTTACAAAAGCTTTGAATTCCAGTCAACATCTTGAAGAACATCTGCTAACAACTGACAAGTAATATGAGAAAGCATGTGATGGTAATAGATTTTTTGGTAAACTCCATGTTATTTTCCTATGAAAACATTTTTAATGCATACATTCTGTGATCTTATTATATGCAATACTATAAGGACTTTTAGTGGTGCTAACTCCTAATTTGACACTTCATAATGTAACTTGTCCACATGGCAGATAAAACGGCAAAATAATAATAATAATAATAAAAATAAAGCCACCAGAACATTCTGGAACACATTAACAATGTGCTAAAACCACTCAGAGCACATTAGCATAACATGTTATTAATAACATGCTAAAAACAATGAGAATACAACAGCTACCTGCTAAAAGCATGATAAAAGACTAAAATTATGTTTTCCCTCCAATTGAATTGACCTTGGAGACAGTTTTGAGGTAGTCAATTCATTCTGAATGTTTTAAACAGAGAAAGTTTTCTGTTAAAGGTTTAAGGTAAGAATAGCTATTGGGTCTTAGGCTAACTGCCACATTGTTCATTTTAAAGATTAAATAAGGTGCTCCGTGCATTTCCTCTTTTCCAAAATCCATTGTTATTTGACAGTCACAGTATCATTATCACTATCTCTAGCCAATATTAAAAGGTGTCATAACACATTTTTAAAAGCATGAAACATTCAGAGCTAACCATTCATTAAGTTAGCAAATTGACTTAAATTAGCATGTTTTCTTAAAGATGATAATAAAGCTCTGAAACAATATATACTGTAACATATCAAGGCACTAAAGAAAATATGTGGCATGCACAAAAGAGAGAATAAACTCTTATCAAAGTGAAAGAGAAAAAGATAACAGAATGTGCCCTCAAGGCATCTAAGATATCAAATTTCCCAAGATGCCACTCCACATCCTCATTATGGACTTAAACATCATAGAATCTTCTCTGCACGTGGCCAACTAATAACCATCTCCAACATGCTCCACTACTGGTGATGACAACAAAACCCATTCCACAGTAGCTATTTTAGTCTCCATCGTGAGGGCATAAACCTTAAAAAACCAAGTCTAGGTTCATATTTAGCTTTTGAGCCCCTAACACTTCTCACTTGAGTTTTCCTGTGGATTTCCACACTTAAAAATTAAGGTTCTTTATTGGCATTGATGGTTCCATGAAGAACCTTTAACATCTATGGAACCACTAAAGGTTCTTTATAGTGGAAAAAGTTTCTTTATAGTGGAAAAAGTTTCTTTAGATGTTCCTCACACACTAAGAAAAACTGTTCTTGTGGCCGTCGATCAGGCTGGAAAAATTCTAGCATACACCACCCCTACATGCATTGAAAGCAGCTACATTATATTTAAATATTGTGAATAATGTTGAACCAAACTGCCAGAAACCCCAATTCAAAAGGTATTCACAGCAGATTTATCAGTGCAAGCACATGCAGTCTCTCCAAACACCTGTGTTTGCTCTATTTGTGAATAATTCATCATTATCATCATAAGAGGTTGCAACGACATGATTAAATAGAGCCTCAAACAGTATCGTAGAACAAATCATAAGATAATTATTCCTCACCACCCAGCGTAACAGAGCCCAGAGCTATAAGCAGCGACTGTAGACTGAGAGCCCCGGGCATTGAATAACACACAGACTGCATAAACAACTTCAGATAATATGCGAGAGGTAAAGTATTTCAATAAAGGTGATGCCAGTATTTCTCATCAGTAACTGTGGAGAAGTGGTAAATCCATCATCTCAGGGCTTCAGGGTAAATCTTGGCAAGGTAAACTAATGAATGTATAAACAGATAAGCTGAGGTACATGCAATGTGTGGTGGTGGGAGAATACAGTAGATGAATTCTCTCTTTTTTTAACAAATGCATGCAAAGTTGCTGCTATCATATATATATATATAAAGACTCGAAACACACAAGCAAACAGACATTTTCAGCTTGGAGACAAAAACGAACAAAATCTGTTCTAAATCCAGCTGGCATCTACATAGGCAACATCTTAACCGAAATAGAACCTCATAAGTGAGTGGCATGTAGGCTATAATGCTCTATATTGGAAGCAACCAAACAAATAATGTACACTGTACAATGTGGTTCTCCTGTGGTAACCAGTCTACAAGTGTTTCATAAGGATATACATAAGGATATATGTTATCAAGTTGATTGGCTAATATATATTAAAAATAATAATGAGCTAAGTAAAAATAATTTTAAATTAGTGCCGTCAAATAGATTAATCGCGATTAATCGCATCCAAAATAATAGTTTGGGATTACATACATATCTGTGTGTATACTGACCACAGATATATCAGGAATACTGCATATATTTTAAGAAATATATGTATATATAATTATATAATATAATCATATAAATATGAAATATATATATATACCCCACACACACCCACACACACCATCTGAAATATTTCTTAACTCTCGCTTGTGTGTGTGTGTGATGTGTGCGCAGCGGTGTGTGTGTATTTATATACATATAATAACACAGTACAACATATGGAAACACAATTTTTTATTTTGGATGGGATTAATCTGATTATCACGATTTAAAATATTAATAAATTATTAATAGAATATAACTAAATTATATAATAAACAATAATGAAAAAAAAATGAAAAAAAAAAGAATAATAAACAAAAAAATACCAATAAAATAATTTTCTTAAAATAGAAACATTATAAATACTAAGATAAATTAGAGGAAATACTGATTGATAATATAAATATAAATTGTTTCTAATATTGAAACTAGTTGTTCCAGTAGAGTTTGACACAGCTTTAACAATGTATTTAATAATAAAAGAGCACAGTGCATTTTGTGCGCATTGCACGTTAAGTTCTCTAGCTGAAGGTTTTCTCATCCTCATACTCTAAAACCTGTACTTATTGTAATTCCTTTCTCTTCTTCCTGATTTTAGTTATATTTTAATATAATATTCAATGAGTTAGCACAATGCAAAAAGATACAGTGCCAAAAGCACATTCAGCAACCCAATGTTGCTATTGTGCATTTCCTCTTCACAGTGTTCCTGTAAAACCAGGTAACAAGGCATCGGTTGAAGAGTTCTGATTACAGAGCACTATCCTTCTTACACAACCCTGGCACAAAGACACTGTGATTTCAAAGCTTTACAAATCAGACACGCAAAAAAAAATCTAAGCTTTTCACATATTGTACCTTTCTGAACAACTCAAAACCAAAGACATACAAAGCAGTATGGAATAACAAGGAAGACAGCTTGTCTTATCATACAGTAGATGTCAAATATGATCCTCTTGACTAAATAAAAAACTGCAATTAGCCAGCACGAGATGCTTATCTGAGTGTTGCTCATTAAGGGGCTTATCGCCACATCTTTGGTTGGCTTTGAGAGAGGCTGAATGTCTGATTAAAGCTCGGGATGCTTAAGACATCGCCTTGACTAATATTTCATGCACGGTGCGGTTTTAAAGGAATGCACACTCTAGAAAGATCCGCTTTTCCTCAACTCGAATCTCGTCCGATTCGAGGCCCGTGCGTCATTAACGCAGCACACGCTGCTGGATTCATCTGGTTTGCGTTACTTTAAATCAACAGGGAAGTACAGGGGCACTCTCTGCTTATTGGCTGACAGAAAATAGCACCTCCCTCCGAATAGGCTCCCAATAATAGACCCCCCTCAGGCAGCGGGAGTACATTCTGGAACATCGGAGCGACAGCCAAACTTTCGAAAGTTTAGCTAATTGGGGGGACGTTTTCGCCTTGTTCCCTTCACAAACAAACTTCACTTCCCCCAACATGAGATTCTCCGCAATTAACAGAGCTATTAATACCCCCAGGACCAGGAAAAAAAGGCGTCCCAGTTGAGAAGTCTCGGTTTTCCGCAGCCTGAGGAAGGTAGAGCGCACTTAATTATTCGAGAGGTTACCATAAGTCACAGTCCCACACACACAATCCACTCAAGCCGCCCCCACTCTTCCAGCTGGAGCCCATGTGCAGACGGACTCCCGCTGTTCTGAGGTCAGGTGGAACCCGCCACAGTCACTAAACTGAAAGGCCCACTGGAATAGGGCAGTCCTATGTGCTTGTCCTCCATTATACACACTCAAGAAGTGGTTTCTCAAGCAAAACTTGAGGCCTATCTGATTATCACCAGCATTTTCATTTGGCAAGTGAACAGCGTCGACTTTATGACTACTAAATTTTGGATTTACCCCATCTCGGGTCTCAGTATTATGCAATGCTATATAGCTGAAAATGTGTTTTTCTCATTTACTCAGTCTTAGACAGTGATCGAAGCCAAATAAATATTCCAGACTTGCCGTCTAGACCAGTACTAAACTATTTCACCACTTTCAGATGAACTGATAGTGTAATGCTAGTGAGAAGTTTGGCCTAGGCTTCAGGAGCTAAATGGGCCTGAGACAGAAACGGAGACAGTCTGGCTGGGCAGAAACAGCTGTTCAGTGACATACACATCTGCATTCAACCACAATACGAGTCTATCAAATTACAGGGTCTGCGATCTCCCGCATGTGAAAACATCAAGTCATTAACTTAAGGATTTCAAATGATACGGTTAAAAACTAATGGATAATAGAGATCCACTTGTATCACTGAGCACATCCACTTTATATAATGTTGTTAGGTTAAAGTCCATTCAACCACTATAACCCTGTGATTGAGTGAAAATTAAACAAATAAATAATTTAGTAATTTATTCTCCACTTTCAGCTTGAATTGAGACCAATTAGACAAACCTGGTTTATAGCTTCTTAAAAGAAAGGAACACTTTGATCATTTACTCACATTCATGTTGTTATTTTAATATTTTTATGTACTAAGAGTATTTATTAATATTTTGAATTATCTTTTATTTTTATATTTTCAGTTTTAATTGTATTTATTTTTTTATTTGTTTGTTGTGATTGTCATTTTTATTATGTTTTATCTCTATTTAGGTTTACATTTATTTCAGTTTAGTTTTAGTCATTTCAGTAATTCAACTTAAAATTTTAAGTTTAAGTTTACATCTAATCTTTATATTTTATTGTGGCTTTATTTCATTTAACATTTTTTAATAGTTTGTTAACAATAACAACACTGGTTCCAAACCTTCATTATTTTCTTACCTCGGTGTAACACAATTTAAAAAGGTTGTTTTGGACTACTTTGACTATTCACTGTATGAGGAAACCACTAGTTAAAAGCAAGTTTGTGTTTCACAGAAGAAATCTGTTTGTTTGTACCCACATGAGGATGAGTAAATCATGACAATTTTCAATTTTGTATGAGCTTCGGCTTAAACAAAAACAACAAAGTGAATTTCCTTTGGTACATAGGAATCGATTTGGAAGCACACAATGGCATAAGACTGATGTAAAAATATAGACATTGAAGTATGTGTCAGTCCACCTAAGAATGAATGGGCCTGTATTGTGTGTGTGTATTAGAGTTATTTCTTTGAAGTGTTGGCTGAGGAATGGCACGGGACTGCCTGGTATTTTCTAATGAGGCTGAAGAAAACACAAGCTGATGCAAACTAGGCTGACAGCAGTGCTTTGGTGGCGTTTGACTCACCATAAAGTTCAATACGCCGCAGGCCCTTGTAATGAGGCTACAAAAGACTTTGAAAACACACAGTAAATATAAACACCTCGTGCTTAAAACACAACCCAAACATTCCCAACACAAAAACTCCCAAAATCATCTAAATATTAATTAAATAAACCGGAAAATATGTCAAAACAAGCCAATCTTACAAAGCTAATATTAGGTAGATATTATATTAAAGCAAAAGGCTCAAACAACCAGTACAGCCTCAGGTGCTATCAATTTATCATTAAATTCAGTTTGCAAATCAATTTTCACTTCTGTATTTTGGTTTGGACTATACTATTTCCTTAATAATTTCATCCCTAGTACACTAAATACTAGGGTTGGGTATCGTTTGAATTTTATCGATTCCGATTCTTATCGATTCCTAGTTTCGATTCCAATAAGAATTAAACTCCAGGCCTGGTCCTCTCTCATCTTGCACTGTCGTTGTTCCTCCTTTTATCCTTCCGGAGCTCCGCCGTGAGACTCGAGACCGGTGAGTGGTGCAGGTGTCGCTCATTATCAATTACTCCACCGGCCTCGCTCCGTTCCCACGGCTCTCGGCCCCGCCCCACTCGTCACAATTAGGGATTTAACGATTACCGGTTTCACGATAAAATGCCCTGATGGTTAGTATTACCGTTTAAAATTTAATTATCATTAAAACCGTGTTTGATTATCGCACTTTTGAAAACTTGCGGTAAATCCTGTCCAGCCAGCATCAGTCTGACGCAGAAGCAGAATGCAGTGTTGTTGTTGTTTTTTGCACGAGACGAAATGGCGGAAGGCAGTGACAGCGCTCGGGAGATTTTTCAGCCATCTAAGAGGACCAAATCGGTGGTCTGGTCGTATTTTGGCTTTTACAAGAGTCCTGAAGGCAATAGTCGAGGACGGCCACCCTGTCTGCTGATCTTGCAAGAAGAAAGTCGCTGCAAAAGGGGGAAACGCATCAAATTTGCTCCGTCATCTTCGTGACCACCACCCACTGTTATATAGCGAATTCAAGGTAACTTTTACCTCAATACCAAAACTAACTGGGCAAATAATTGGACAAAAAATATTGATTAGAGATACAATATTTAGTTATCTCACTTGTTTAACGCAAAGCTTCCGCGAAGAAAAGTTCGCAGCAAGTGGCTTTGAGCCAAGACAAACGAACGTTCAAACTATAAGGTTGACATTTAAGGGATAATGTATTGTATATTCATAGTTAACTTATTACACTGATTTTTTTTTTGTTTACCTATAATAATATATTAATACGGGGATATGAAATATTGAATTTAGATTAATGTTTTGAAATCTTATAAATCCATTATGAACAGTGTACAAAACAATCGTCAGGACAATATGATCACTACAGCAAAATTATAGTAGTATTAATACTAAATTCCTCTGATTTCATTTTCAATACAATCAAAAACTGAGATGCAAGCTGCATTTGAATGAAACGAGAGAGCCGCGTCTGCGCCTCTGCGGTGATACAAGAGACATGCGGCGAATTCCGAACTTATGCCCTACTCCCTTCGAAGGGCAGAGCCCTTGAAGTGTGTTCTATGAAGGGTGCAGGGTATTACTGTCTCGTATAAGCGCTTGAAACTCCCTTGGCGAAGGGAATGACTGACCAAATGACTTACCTTGATAACGCTGCGCGCGTGCGTGCAGCATTCAGTACTCCATCAGTTGTTGCAAATAAATATTTCTTATTATTTTATTCAAATATTGTCTAATTGTGTCTTTACTATTAAACGTTTTCAAACTAAACTTGCTTACACTACCGTCTTAAATCATATTTCTATCACTGACGAAAAATATGTTGTCTTACATTAAAATAGACACATTTAATTAGCCTATTCTATTTATGTTTGTATGTGAACTCGAAATCAACCCCAACTTTGCTTTAAAAAGCATCACAAGATCTCCTAACCGAAGATCACATGATCTTCAAGTGATTTTTTATTATTATTATTATTAGGGCTTCAAGTTAATGTTAATTTAATGTTTATGCAAAAAAAGTGCATATAGCTGCTAATTGTATTTGTTGTTTGTTGATTTTTAAATATAAAACTTATTGAAATGTTTTCAGTGTGTGTATCAGTTCTTTTTGAACGTTTTCATCTAATCTGAACAAAACCGTGATAATATTGATAATCGTGATAACTTTGGTCACTATAATCGTGATATGAAATGTTCATACCATTACATCCCTAGTCACAATATATAAAAAAAATTATAATAATAAATTGAACAACAAAGTACATGCAATAACCAAACGACAATTAAAAAAAACTGAAAAGATATTTAAAAAAATCGAAAGCCAATTCAACATATTAAATAATATTTAATATTTAAATAAGATAACTAACACTGATCATCCAATTATCTGAATAAATGACTGATATTACAATTCTATATTATAATTCTATTTTGTGCAAACAGATCCACTACAAAGAAAAAAAATTAAATGCTACTGTACAAGTTTAAATAACATAAACATAAGATGAACATAAGTTTAAATAAATAAATAATTAAATACATAAAACTCAATAACCACCTGTATATATAACGATAAAATTACTGATTGTAAAATCTAATTTTTTTGTTACTGTTTAACTGGCCCAAATGGAGAACTTCACCTGGCCAGTAACCCCATCTTATTTCAGTTTGAGATCTCAGGCTCCTTGACGCAGAAACTGAGGAAAGTTCTTACAAACCAGGAGAAGCAACTGCTGAACCAACAACTGAACAATGTTCTGACCAGGTCATCAGAGTCTCTTCGACCCCAGTCTCACTGATCAATCTATTCCTCTGAATGATCTAGACTCACTTTAGCAACATTTCCTGCCATGATGGCTGCCCATTACTGGACACATGATTGGGTTTAATGTTGTGCTGTACAGCACGGATACAAGAATAGCCCCTTCACATCAACACACATGCATTTGGAAACACAAGCGCACACACAGCGTAAATCAAGGATAGTTAACTGACAGAAATAAGCAGCATAATGATCCATGATTAGCAGCAGTGTGCCGTTGGAGTGGGCATTTTTCATTAACTCTGGAGACTGACAGAGGTCACTGCATTAATCATCTCAGCGGCCAGTAAGGAGCTGCTGATGGGAGATTGTGTATCCCTCCTCATGCAAGTCTGTACTCCATCAGGACTACAATGAGCAGTCATTTACCAATCAGCATGGCACACTACACAAAACACTTTGTGCCATCTATTTTTACTGTTAAACTCCTGTGACCACAAAATTATTCAATTATTAATTAATAATTAATCATTAATTTTTTCATATCAATGTTACATCCTGAGGATCATTAAAATTAATGGTTGGATAAAATACAAGACAGTGAAGAGGAGACCATTTTTTGCTGTCACGTGATTTAGTTACAACATCTACCAGAAGGGTCATGTCAAATGGACCCCAAGGTGGTCAGTTAATTTTGGGTTAATTTTTCAATAATAAAATTGCAGCTCCTACAACAAGAAATCATTTTCAGTGTTGTTATTACTAACTAAAGGAAAAAAAAGCCATTCAAAATAATTTTTCAACACTTGAAATAACATAACAAAACATAAAATAACATAATAAAAATTACAATAAACATAACAGATGGAAAACAAACAAATATAAATGTTGACTTGAATATAAAAATGTTGACTTGGCAACTAACTGAAATATAAGAAAAAATAAAAAATTCACAAATGAAAGCTCTCTCTATATACACACACACACACACACACACACAAATAAAAACGACCAAAATACATAAAATTACACAAATTAAAATATAATTCATATTATAATAGCATTTAAATATACAATGTTGTTTATTTAGTTAATACTATTTTTGTACTATTTTGTGTAGAAAAAAACAAATCAATCTTTTTAAAGTGAATTTGTGGCATCACAACATTATAATGTACAGCAAGAAAAATGTATATTCATTTTTAAACTTTATTTAAAAAAATGACATTGAGTTTTATTAAATTATTAGTGTTTTTAAAGATGAACTTAAAAGAAGAGACTGACAGAGATAATAAAACAAATGTAAAGAGGAAAAGAGAATGCACAGTTTTCCATTATGTATCCATTATTAACCAATTTGTATCCAATATGAATACTGATTTATTGAAACATATAACCAATATACTATGAATTCCTACTTTTTACATTACCAGTTCTATTACAAAGTGCCCCTAATGTTTGTATTTATCAGTTGCTGAAACAATCGAGTTCCTTTCAGAGTGACCACCTTTTACATACAAATCTACTGTATACAAGAAGAGGGAGAGAAGAAGAATTACAGCCAATGAAATCAAAATTGTAAATGAGCATTTGCTTATTCTGTTGTGTGAAAGTGTGTGGAGACTGTAGAAATAACAGCATTGGCAGCTTGAGTAGCTCTTCTGGGAACACAAACACACAGCGTTTCATTTCAGCTTCAGAAGCCACCAGTAAATTTCACATAATCCTTTCTTCCTCACAAACCAAAAAGCGCTCTGATTTGTTCCCCCGGTAGGTTTCCCTTGGTTACCCGAGTAATTGAGGGTTTGCGTCTCTGCTTGTTAAATTACCAGATTTTCAACATTGAAGAATTGATTTAAGACAACCTGTTGCACATATAATACAAGCAAAAGCAGCAGGACATGCAGTTCTTTAACCCAGACTTCTTTAAGCAAATTCTTCCAGAAGTACAGACATTTACACAGCACATAGCATAACTACATACACTCTATTCTGCCATACGAGATATGGGAGACATCAGTCGACAGGGAAAAGGAAATGTATAAATAAATATACACAAGACGAGAAGCCCAGAGAGAAGAATGCCAAATTTACATAGCATTAATGCCTTCGCATAAGAAAAACACAGCGCTCTGGACATTCTCTGGCATTATACCTACTGAACAAAATGGTGCTGTCTTTGTTTCCACAACAACAATGTCTGTGATGTCTTTAATTAGGGCTCACCAACAGATACATCTGAAATGAAAGGAATAATCAACCCAAAAATACAAATTCTGGCATTATTTTCATCACTTCATGTTGTTGTTCCAAAACTGTATGACTTACAGTTCTGTATGACTTTGTTCTGCAGAACACAAACTGCTTTTGTCCATACAATGAAAGTCAGTGGGGTCCACTAACTTTCATTGCATGGACCCCAAAAAAATTAATTCACATGTACTCTGTCTGCAGTGCGTATACAGCCTATGTGTATGCGGTGCAGAAGCAGCACGGACTCATTTTGCTTTCGCACAGGACACGTTTGCAGTCCGCTCCTGATCCGCGGCTGTTTACCACAACATTTATCCATTATTTTGATTTCAAATCCAAACGTTGTTTCTGAAAATGCTTTTTCAGCATTGTGATTCTCTTTTATCACAGTACAGTAATACAATATTTCATATACATTCACGTTTAAACTCAATAAATATAATTTTGTTTAACTACCACCATGAGTGCCATCTATTATTGCCTTGTTTATCTAAAAGTGAACTTTTCCTTGTTTTAAATCTAGCCAAAAAGCCATGTGTTGACTGTGAAACAGTAGACTTTAATTATATGCATTTACGGTGTAATTACTAAATTTCCGTGTCAATCCATGTTAATTTTTACCACGAATAATACGCTGTCACTTTAATTCAGCACGTGCAACACAGCAGAAATAGATTCCGTGCGGAAACAATCGCAACATAACTGCTGCAGACGCACCACTCCTAGAGCGCACTGCCGGACCGCAATCGCGCGCAGTGTGATCGCTCTGATCCGTCAACATGGGCGTGGACAAAATACGCACCACAGACGGAGTGTGTGAACCTGGCGTTACGTTTGTATGCCCGTCCAGTCTGTTCTGTTCTCGTGCTCCATTTAGGCGCTCTGCATTCAGATTGGTTCGGATAGCATATTGCGGGAGGTCGGGGGAGTGGAAAATCATGCTATAAAGCAATTTAGAAATCGCGATTTTATGACGATTTCGATTAATCGCACAGCCCTAATATATACACACATTTTTTTAAAATAGCTTCTTTGAGTGCTAAAAGAGAAATAACATGAGGGTGGGTAATCAATAATAGAATTTTCATTTGGGGATTTTCTCCAACTTCAACAAAAGTAACTCCAACCGATAGTCTAAAGGTAGTTTTATTGAAATTTAAATTCCATCAAAAAACATCACAATATTCCTCACAATATTTGGCCTGAATATCTAAACATGGTGTAGTCATGTGAGAGGTCCTTAGACTGGGGGGCAAAATTGGGCCCAATTGACTTACATTGTATGGACAAAAAAAAAAAAAAAAAGAGTGGACATTTTTCAAAATATCTTTTTTGTTTTCTAAAAGAGAAATAACATGAGTAAATGACAGGATTTTCATTTTTGGGTTGATTTTCTCTTTGCTTCAACAAATGCAACTTCAAAGACTCCATCTGACAGATGTCTAAAGCTAGTTTCATTCGTTAAAAAAAACAATCAAAATCCTCACAATGTTTTGGCTGCATATCTAAATATCATATGAGATGTGCTGCTTTGACTGAGAGGGCCAACATTGGACCCCATAGACTTTCAATGAATGGACAAAAAAAAAAAAACAATTTTCAAAACATATTTTTTTGGATTCTAAAAAAGAAATAACATAACGGTGAGTAAATGATGACATACTTTGAATTAAATTTTGTTCCCATTCAACTTCAGCAAATGCAACTCCTAAAACCATTTTCATTCACAAACAGCAAACTTTTCCTCTGCATTTTGGCTGCATAGCTAAATGTGATGGGAGAGGTGCTGCTTTGGACAAAACAAAACACCATAAAAAAATGTCACAATGTTCCTCACAATATTTGGCTGATATCTAAATATGGTTTAGTCGTTTTAAGCCTTTCATTGCATGGACATTTTTCAAAATATATTTTTTGGTTCCTAAAAGAGAAATAACATGAGGGCGAGTAAACGATGAAAGAATTTTCATTTTTGTGTGGATTGTCTTTTCAGCATCAAATTCAACAAATGCAACTCCAGAGACTCGGATACCTAAAGCCAGTTTCATTCGCAAAACGGCATCCAAAAAACATCACAATGTTCCTGGCGATGTTTTGGCTGCATATCTAAAAGTGTTGTAGTCATGTGAGAGGTGATGCTTTAGGCCCTTTCGCACCGCTTTAGTTCCAGAACTAAATGTACGGTACTAAAGTACTGGGACGATTTTGCACGAACTATTTCCCAGTACCATTTAAAGGGTTGCATTCGCACCGACAGTGTGTACTAAGAAGTGACGTAAGCCGGTCAACAGCGACGTCATTTGTGCGCGGCGTTCAACAACAGAAACAAAGAACTACGTTAACAACAGTAGGATGGAGGACGCTGTAATCGGAGCTGTGTTTTTGTTGTGTCTCGCGGGTTTCACAATAATGGACATGGAATGTCGACGTATACGTAAAGCGATTGAAAGAATGGAAAGGAGGACTAAGAATCTCCAACGACAACTGGCAGTGCTACATTTGCTACAAGTGCCTGCACTTCAGCGTCCGTCCATCTATCGCTGTTCTCCATACTTGCGAAATAAGTTGACAATATTTACAGTATGTTTACACGGTGTTTTAAATCATGGCGGGTGAGGGCGTTTTCGTACGCGTTTGGCCAATCAATGTCTAATTACGTCACGATTAGTACCAGTTGTGATGGTTAGACCCTGCACCGGAGTAGGAGCTAATTTGGTTCTCGAAAAAAGCAGTCCGGTACTAAAAAAAACACCCAGTTCCGGCGGTGCGAACACGCCGAAAAGTGGGTAGTTCCACAATTAGTTCTGGTACTATGAAAAGGTTCCTGCGGTGCGAAAGGCCCTTTTGACTGAGGAGGCCACAGTGCTCATTTATGCCTCACTGGGGCTGTCTACAGTAATAGCAGCAGCAGATGTGTGGAGTGTTAAAATCCTTGCACTCCTCTAATAAGCACCTCTTCTCCCTCTATCATCATTTTGGGCTGCTCTGACTCGCTCCTCTCTGCCCTACTTTCCGCCTCCATTCTATTCTTCTTCCCCACTGCCGCGTCTCCGTTTTCTTCTTCCAAGTTTTCGACTTTTGTACAATATTTATGAGGCGAGGTCTAGGGACGAGAGGAAGCCGTTTCAAACCACAATGTGCCTTTCTCTGAATGAAATAAGCTATTTGCAGTGGCTGCGAATGCATCGTAAGGCTGTTTTCTGACCTTTAAGCGCTGACCACTTAAGAAGAGTATGAGCCGAAAAGATCAAGTGAAGAGTGAGAGATTTCGCTTTAATAGTTCATAACGTTGAAAGATCTGAAGGTGATACAAATGGCCCCATAACTGCAGAGTTCTCCTCTTTAAAACCAGTCTCAAATCCACAAAGGAGGCACAATAAAGCTTATCACCAACAGTTAAACATCAATCTGCTTTAAGTTATTACCCATCCGGTGGGCACAGGTAGCTAAAGGGCACACGTGCTTAAAAGCAAGTAAAAGTACCAAACCTCAAGTACACTAATGAGACCAGACAGGAGTGTACAGTATAAAAAGCAAATGATAACTTTCCTGAGATTGCAAATATAACTATGACCATGTGCATTGCAAATGAAATCAAAGGCAAGTCCAAGTATATTCAGTCAGTCAGCATATTAAAATCAGAAAAACTCTGATTCTACATTCTACACTCATAATGTGATTCATCCACTGTGGGCTTGGGGACGGTTTGTTCTTTTGGAATGATATTCAAGAATTTATCATCGGTCATGCAGAAAACCACCTACCACTTCTATTGTTTAACTATTTCTCCTCCCTCTCGCTCAGTGGCGTTACTAGGATGTCATCCTGGTGTGGGCAACCTACAGGTAAAGGAATATTGAAGGAATTAAAATTCAAATGCAGTAGCGGCTCCTGACCGTAAATTTAGGTGGGGCAGATTCTGGGTCGTAGCACTAATATATGAAAAACATTTTGTAAACTTTATATTCTAATCTCTGAACACATGCGGACAAAATTTTGGCAGAGATGTCCTTGAGTTATCCTGTGGGTGGTGTGCTAATGTTGATTGACAGACTCGGAAAACACGCAAAAAAAATGCTGTATTATAATTGCATTAATATAGCATTTATCACCTCCAAATTTTGATTTAGAATGTTACAAGTTGTGGAGCAATTCGGGTGAGGAAAGACAATCATATGTCTATTCTCAGAATAATAATAAAACAAACAATATAACCATATAAAGGCTATTCATGTGAGCACATTTAAACTAAAGGATTTATACTTTGTTAATTTGACCCACTACTCCACATAGAAAAAAAACAGACATGCCAACTAGTTGGATTGACCTGTTGCAGACACATAGCTGAAGCGGATTGATATTGTCTTGGTGGAGCGAGGTTCACGTAAGGTAACGTGAAAATAAGTGTTTTCTGCAACACTTCTGCAATGGCTCTCAATTAGAGCGCGCTGCAGTTCCCCTTTTCACCACAGATTTACGTTGCAAAATTGTGGGGCGCTGTTGAGCTCGGGAGGTCTCACCGTCTGCCCCGCTTAGTATCATGTATACACAGGGTTTAACTTGGGCCGGGGCCGTCCGGGGCTGAGCCCCGGCACATAGACTCCAGGGCTCGACATTAACGCTTCATTAATGCCAGACAAATGACATGATTAAAACATCAGCAACCAAAAATAACTATGTAAACACCAAAACACAATATTATTCAGATTTTATTACATTTAGAGTAAGTGGCGAATAGAGGATATCTAATGTATATAATGCATCTAGGCTGTTTACGGAATAAGGTTGCGCTGCTGAGGCGAGGCTCACGCAGCCTCTCCGGGAGAAATCAAAATGCGCAACACTAAGAAACTCACCATCCTGAACTAAAAATTCAAAATGGAAAGTTTTTATATTTAAAATCAAGTTAGTTAGGCAACATCACACAACTTTTTCACAATTATGACTGTTTAACAGTTCTATAAACAGTTCAATAAGCAAATACAATAACATTAGGTCATTTACAGTTTAGGCGGAACACAGCGCACCTCACAGCAACCAGCCGATTCATTGCTGACTGATTCCATGTTTTGAACAAATCGGTTGAGTCAAAGTTTCATTAGCCCATGCATAAACATCTGATGAATCAGCAGTTTGAAAGAATCGTTTGAATGAACGGCTCAATGACTCAGACTCTAAAAACACAGCACCCAATGGCACCTATGGCGTTTTTTTTAAACAAATTTAATTGAAAAGTATCATTTCCACCAACATTTCTTGTTTGTATATTCAAAAATATTTTTAAAAATCTCAATATTATTTAATGCAGTTGTATTTTTCAGTGTAAATGATTTAATTTGATAACGTATAGATCACATAATCATTATTATAACTGAATTTATAGATCAAATGTAAGAATTTGAAATTAAAGTATTTATGAGATTAGTGGGAAAATGCCCTCTGTAAAGGTTAAAAAAAATGCCCTTGGATAAAAAAAATATAAAAAACATGCAAATTTATGTCACAGCTGATAGGGAAAACTGTAGCATATTGTTTTTTTTTTTTTTTTTTTTTTTTTTTTTTTTTTACTCAGAATAAATCATTTGCAAAAAAAAACAACACGCGCACACACCAAACACACACACACACACACATATTTTAGGATTTAAATATACAGGTGCATCTCAATAAATTCGAATGTTGTGGAAAGTTCATTTCTTTCAGTAATTCAACTCAAATTGTGAAACTTGTGTATTAAATGAATTCAATGCACACAGACTGAAGTAGTTTAAGTCTTGGTTCTTTTAATTGTGATGATTTTGACTCACATTTAAAAAAAAAAACACCAATTCACCATCTCAACAAATTACAATATGGTGACATGCCAACCAGCTAATCAACTCAAAACACCTGCAAAAGGTTTCCTGAGCCTTCAAAATGTTCTCTCAGTTTGGTTCACTAGCCTACACAATCATGGGGAAGACTGCTGAACTGACAGTTGTCCAGAAGACAATCATTGAAACCCTTCACAAGGAGGGTAAGCCACAAACATTCATTGCCAAAGAAGCTGGCTGTTCACAGAGTGCTGTATCCAAGCATGTTAATAGAAAGTTGAGTGGAAGGACAATGTGTGGAAGAAAAAGCTGCACAACCAACCGAGAACCGCAGCCATATGAGGATTGTCAAGCAAAAACGATTCAAGAATTTGAGTGAACTTCAAAAATGAATGGACTGAGGCTGGGGTCAATGCATCAAGAGCCACCACACACAGACGTTTCAAGTAATTTGGCTACAGTTGTCGTATTCCTCTTGTTAAGCCACTCCTGAACCATATACAACGTCAGGGTCTTACCTGGGCTAAGGAGAAGAACTGGACTTTTGCCCAGTGGTCCAAAGTCCTCTTTCAGATGAGAGCAGTTTGTATTTCATTGGAAACCAAGGTCCTAGAGTGTTAGGAAGGGTGGAGAAGCTCATAGCCAGAGTTGCTTGAAGTCCAGTGTTAAGTTAACACAGTCTGTGATGATTTGGGGTGCAAAATCATCTGCTGGTGTTGGTTCATTGTGATTTTTGAAAACCAACGTCACTGCACACATTTACCAAGAAATTTTGGAGCACTCCATTCGTCCTTCTGCTGACCAGCTTTTTGAAGAAGCTGATTACATTTTCCAGCAGGATTTGGCACCTGCCACACTGCCAAAAGCACCAAAAGTTGGTTAAATGACCATGGTGCTGGTGTGCTTGACTGGCCAGCAAACTCACCAGACCTGAACCCCATAGAGAATCTATGGGGTATTGTCAAGAGGAAAATGAGAAACAAGAGACCAAAAAATGCAGAGCTGAAGGCCACTGTCTAAGAAACCTGGGCTTCCATACCACCTCAGCAGTGCCATAAACTGATCACCTCCATGCCACGCGAATTGAGGCAGTAATTAAAGCAAAAAAAGCCCCTACCAAGTATTGAGTACATAAACAGTAAATGAACATACTTTCCAGAAGGCCAACAATTCACTAAAATTTTTTTTTTGAAGTATTCTAATTTGTTGAGATTTTTGTGAAATGTGAGCCAAAATCTCACAATTAAAAGAACCAAAGACTTAAACTACTTCAGTCTGTGTGCATTGAATTTATTTAATACACGAGTTTCACAATTTGAGTTGAATTACTGAAATGAACTTTTCCACGAAATTCTAATTTATTGAGATGCACCTGTATTTTTCTAGTAAATTTTTTTTTTTCCAAATATCATGAATTATTCATTCATAAATATTCCCAACACATGAGGCTTTCCAATCTGAACTAACCGTGCCTTATAATTGTCTATACTAAAGATTAACTGAGTTTGACAGACATTATAAGAGTCTCTATAATATCATTCTGTTTGTTATGCTGCATGTTTCTGTCTACTCACATTCATTATGATTTTGAATATGTCCAAAATAAAAAAAAACTGTTAATCATAAAAAATGTCATGTTAACCATCGAAATGAAAACAAAATGTATTGATGGAACACTAAGCAGCCATTCCTAAGCACGTCCACTACGTTTGGGGGCAATAAGGATTATATTATTTAGTAGGAGAAGTATTATTTATTTTTGTATTATTTTTTTAAGAATCAAGATCTGTATTCAGCATCAACAAAAAAAAAGTGACAGTAAAGAATTTTATATTACAAAACCAACAACAACAACAAACAAATCTAGTTCAAATAAATGCTGTTATTTTGAAATTTCTATTCATCAAAGAATCCTGGAAATAATGTATCACCATTTCCACAAACATATTAAGCAGCACAACAGTTTTCAACTGTGAAAATAATAAGAAATGTTAATCTTAAGAACCAAATCAGCATATTAGATTTCTGAAGGATCATGCGACACTGAAGACCGGAGTAATGATGCTGAAAATTAAGCTTAAAATATATTCAAACAGAAACAGCTATTTTAAATTGTAATGATGTTTCATAATATTACCGTTTTTACTGTATGTTTGATCAAATAAATGCAGCTTGGGTGGGCATAAGAGACTTACTTCAAAAACATTCAAAATCTTACTGAGCCCAAACTTTTGAACGGTAGTGTATACTCACAAATCTGCCAAGCAAAAGATGGAGATGAAGTGCAGAAGCCCTGTTGAGTTGGCACAGGCAAACCCATCACCACACCCCAGCTGTCTCTCAATACTCAGGGATACACTCAGCCAGCATTTCTGCCAAAGATGTTTGATCTAAGAATGCAGAACAGCCTCATAAAAACGAAAGAAAGTGATGGAATGTTCGCCAAGAGCATCCACTTAGATTCTGATGCAAGAAAGGAATGGGATGCAAGCGATATGTGATAAACAACTCGCAAATCTATTTCTTGTCTGCCCAAACCACTTTGCCTCTAAATCACACCAAAACAAATAGTAACATGTTGCTGGTCTAAACACTACGAGAAACACTCTGATGTTGGCAAAGGTTTAGCTACATCTGTGCAACTTAGCTGGTTCGAGGCAAGAGATCTACGCCAGACTCATTACATCCCTCGCATTAAGAACACCACTGGGGGCTTCTTTTATGCCAGACATCTTAATATTAGTTCAATCATGTTCTGCTGAATATCTCAGTATGAGACACTGTCATCTCACCTTCACAGCAGACTAAGCAACCGGTCATTTCACTGGCGAGGGGGTGTTTATTTCTGCAGCGAATTCCGTCAGCGGTTTCCACATGTTTTGTTTAAGCATGACTCGTCGGAGGACGTTTAGGGTGAATCCTGAGAGGGAATGAGGTAACATCTTGAAGAATTCCTTTCTAGACTTTGTGGCTCCATAAGTGAAATGATCCTGACAAACGACGAGTGCTTTTTGTGCAAGAAATAACATTCAGTGGCTTTGCTGTTCTGGCAAGCAACCTCTATGACTTTTCAGTTACGTTAATTCGCTCTGCATGCCTGGATTAACCTTTTTATTCAGAAGGGATCGAAAAACTAAAGACAATTCCGAGTTTCCAACTCCATTCTGAGATATGTAATATCGCTTCCTCCAACATCCTCTGATGCAGTGCAAGATACTAATCAAGTCTTCCATGTGTGATTTTAAACACTTCCTCACCCACACATCCTCTTCACTTCAGCTTCCTACATCTACCTACCTAGGAGGAAGAGACTCTTCTGTCAAAGTCGTGAGATACCTCCTTAAAATACCCCTAACCATCTAGCACTGTGGCAGCCTATTCATAAAATATACCATAGGCATATATGATTTATCATTTGAACCTAAAATCAAAGAACCAGGCGTGTAATCATTACTCAAACCAGAGATAAGCATATGACGACAGCTGCTTTCAGTTTTCTGCACTCATTTCATATTAAACAGAAGAGAAAGGTTATTGTAGCTGACAGCTGAAAATAATTGCGCTAGTACTGAACTAGTTGGCTGAATTTGTTATTTTGGTGTGTTTTTTTTCCCTGCAAGGATGGAGGCGGTATAATCGTACTGACTGAGAAAATCCAATATCAGTTTTTCAGTGGAACCTCATTGCCTTCCAGCAAATTAGTGCACATCTCACTTAGGGGAGCCTGTAATTCACAGTGCGCAGAAAAGGCTCTGCTGTAAACTTGGTTATATTCCATAAGAAATGCATGAGAGGATTCGTGTTTAAACTCTGGATCTGTTCTCTGATGCAGAGTGAGCAATTAAAACGAAGAACCACATCATAAACTGTTTAAATTAAAGTTAAAATAAATACAGGTTTAGAATGACATGAGGGTGTGAATATTTATTGACAATGTTGTAGACAAAAACTATTCATTACTGGAAATAATTAGAAACATTGTTAAACATCATACATTAGCATGGGTGGTATTTGAGGCTGAGAAACAATAGTAAATAATACATTGTAATAGTGCAAAGTGACTATACATGAGAAATAAACAAAAATTAAAAAAATAAATAGAAACAAAAAAGATAATTATTTTTTAATTGACTAACCCTGCACGGTGGTATATTATTCCCTTCACTTTCACTGAGATAACATTTATTGGCAGAAACTCATTACCGCAGTGAAAGGGGAACCTGCGAAGGTTGAAAAAAAATCAATGTACCTCAGGTAACCTCAGCTGAAGAACAAGACGAACCGAAATATGGTCACCGGTGGTTTTTGGAAAACAACCACGAGCATGACAATGCTACAGGGCTTATAATGAGCTACCTGCACCTGGGTTCCTCTGAAGAAGAGAGGAAACCACGGCAACCATTTTACAAAATAAAAAATAGGACAACATGTAAACGTGTGTTGGGAGCACCGCAGCACCAGCAGCTCTCAAACCAGAGACCACTGAAAGACAAAGCACATATTATCACTCTTTAATTAGACACCAGCAAAGCTACAGTCAGCTGCTCATTAGCTATTCAAAACGCAGCCAAATTAGCCCACACTGATTTATATTTATTTTGATTTGTAAGCCTTTCACAAAAGAATAACGGCCACTACAAACCGATGAACTACCACCAGTTAAATTCAATATAAGATATGTCTTCCAAGAAATTCTCTGTGCAAAAAGCCAAGTTGCTGGGTATAGCAGCTTTGGTGTGCGTGGAGAAACTGTGGCAATTAAGCGGGTCCATGACTCATACAAACACACACACATTAGCAAACAGACAGCCTTCCTGTCCCCTTTAAAATAATCATGAATGTTCCAAAGAGAAGAACAAGCTGAATTTGAAATGTCACTGTTGTTTTACTGAGACTCTCATTAATCGGTCTAAAGCAAATACATTCAGTGGTCAACACACAATTTTCACAATAATAAATGGAGCCTGAAATCAGCATGTAACTGACAGACAGTTAATAAGTCACAATTATCTGCCCAGCATCCCTCACAAAAAAGTATGTGGTGGAGCCAAGGTACAGTAATAATACCATGCAATACTTTGAAATGTACCATGATAGTGAATGATACAGTAGGGGAACTGCTACTGCAGTTTCCTTGACTCCGTCTCAGAAAACTACAAATACAATGTCCATCGTTTAGTATTAAAAAAAATTATTATTATTAATAGAGCGTATAATGAAAAAGACTAGTTCATATCATCACATTAAATCATCTGTATTACAGTTGCTGGGGGCAATGAAACACCTGAAAAATAAATGATATGAATCCTTTGTGTCCAACATGAACACACCTCAAAGTAATATCGTTATTAATAATACTGAATAATTTTCACCTTAAAGCAAATACATTCAGTGGTCAACACACAATTTTCACAATAATAAATGGAGCCTGAAATCAGCATGTAACTGACAGACAGTTAATAAGTCACAATTATCTGCCCAGCATCCCTCACAAAAAAGTATGTGGTGGAGCCAAGGTACAGTAATAATACCATGCAATACTTTGAAATGTACCATGATAGTGAATGATACAGTAGGGGAACTGCTACTGCAGTTTCCTTGACTCCGTCTCAGAAAACTACAAATACAATGTCCATCGTTTAGTATTAAAAAAAATTATTATTATTAATAGAGCGTATAATGAAAAAGACTAGTTCATATCATCACATTAAATCATCTGTATTACAGTTGCTGGGGGCAATGAAACACCTGAAAAATAAATGATATGAATCCTTTGTGTCCAACATGAACACACCTCAAAGTAATATCGTTATTAATAATACTGAATAATTTTCACCTTTACATGGTACGAATCCATTTAGCTGTCAGGAACAATGGGTGTTCAAAGCAAAAATTAAAAAATCTGAACTTTTTCACATAATTACTACTAAAACTACTACTTAAATGATTAAAAACTATAATATGAATTCTCTGTATGAATTTTAAAAATGAAATGTTTCCATTCAAATCACAACGTTGTCAGGGACTGTCAAAGTTTAACCAAAAACCAATAAAACAAGATAAAGTCGATAAAATAACAGATGGACAATCATTTTATCTTATTACTTTGTATTCTAAAGTTATTTGGTAACACTTTAGTATAGGGACCAATTCTCACTATTAACTAGGGGGCCTTCTTATGGCATGCTATTAAAACAATTGGCGGGTTTATTAGTACTTATAAAACACATATTCTGCATGATCATATTCTACATCCCTAATACTACCCAATACCTAAACTTAAAAACTACCTTACTATTAATAAGCAGAAAATTAGTAGTTTGAGGCAAAAGTCACAGTTAATTGTTTGTTAATTGGATTGGGCCTTAAAATAAAGTGTGACCAGTTATATTAATGAATTTCATAGTACATATCCAAAAACTACGGTAATATCACAGCACAAGTTCTCTTCCTGTAGCCTTTCTTCATGGAGCAATTCAGTCAGCCAATACACTGATGGGTTTTCTTTGTTTTAAAAGCAGATCTGGCTGACAGACAGACAACAGGGAAAAGATCAGACTTGTCTAACTAGGCATAAGACCCTGCAGCTCCATACAAAGATCAAAACATGTATACCAGTTAGTCATTCATCACTCGTGATAAAACATCCACTGAACATAATCAGCTGAGACTACTGAAACACTACAAGACAACGGCTGGTGCCAAAACAGGGACGCCTTAGAAAGCAGCAATGTGCTCTACTAAGCTTTACAGCTATTCTTCAAATGGTCATGAAGGCAGTCATAACTACACAACCTATAAACAAAACTTCCTTATAGAGGTCCTGTCAGTTCATCTTCTGGACAACCTTGAATATCTGAGCATTAAAATAAAAAAGTGTCTAATTAAAAAGCAAGCACTTGGGTTTATAGATCACAAAAGAGTTAAAATGACAAAAGCGGTGTGACAAATGACTATATACTATTAAACTAATATGCATGTGCAAAGTCTGTCCGCATCAGTATGCATTTGGCAATAAGGCACATATATGAACCCACCTAAATCATAAAATGAGAAACGGGACACCCAATGGTCTCACTGATGTGCAAACAAACACCACGGGACTTTAAGTCCACATCAAGTGCACTATTTTGGAAAATGCCTTTATGTATGACTTAAAGAGAGTACTGCAGTGAATGAATCCTTATCACAGGATGTCAGTGACTGGTCCAGTATCTGAGGAGGAGCAGCTTGTGTTCCCAGCAGCCCTTTTTCACATCCTCCAACATTTGAGGAGACAATAAGCACTGTGACTCAGGGGAAGCAAGCAGCGGAATGAGGAGAGGAGAAGAACAAGGCAAAATGAAAGCAAGGGAGCAGAGGGGAAAAGCGCCAGAGCGTACTAACTTCTTTGATCTGCAACTGGGAGATCTCAGAGCTCCAGCTCTAAACGCAGGGAGTCAGGCTTTAACTTCTGTATTATTATTTTAGTGGTTGGACAATCATCTTGGCTCTGATAAGATGATGGAAGACAATACGATGGAAGTGCAAGAAAGATATTAAGAAAAAAAACACCCACTGATGTTACATTAGCATTTGCTATGACGTTAAATATGGCGAGTTGCAATTTTCTAAAATTGGTCTAAAAAGGTCTCAAACCAACTTAAAGGGATTTTTCATTCACCCAAAAATGAAAATTCTGTCATAAATTACTCATCATCATGTCGTTCCACACCCGTAAGACCTTCGTTCATCTTTGGAACACAAATTAAGATATTTTTGATGAAATTTGAAAGGTTTTTGACCCTGCATAGACAGCAACACAACTGACACATTCAAGGCCCAGAATGCTAAGGACATTGTTAAAATAGTCCATGTGACATCAGTGGTTCAACCTTAATTTTTACAAAGATACGAGAATACTTTGTGTGTAAGGAAAACAAAAATAATGACTTTATTCTACAATTTCTTCTCTTCATTTTTTCTTATTCCACCAAGTCTTGAGCAGAATTAAACACCACAAAACAGCTTTGTTGTGTGGGTTGGGGTTGTGGTGGAAGATTTTGTTTAGATATTCAGTCAGTAGTTCACAAGCTCAGCAGGTGTGCCCAGGAGGGACACCAGATGACGGTGGTATGGAGGAAGCACATGGCTTGTGTTTGTGTTTGTATGTTGCCAGTGCTCTCGCCTGTCTATTGTTGGCCCCTCCCATCTTGTTACTCGTTATGTTTAAGTTGCTCCACCTGGTGTCTCCCTCTGTTAGCCTCCTCTTTGGTGCCATATTCTCCTGGTGTTCTGTCATCCTGGGCTGATCCGTATTCTCATGTGGTGTTTTCGTGTCTGCATGTGTTGGTGCAGCTTTAGGTCTGCCTTGTCTGGTTTCCCACCGGGGTGGTTGAGTGTTTGTTCATTATTATTATTAAAAGAAACCACCGTTTCTCCTGCAATTGAGTCCTCGCTTCATCTCTCCCCACGCACCATGACAATTGGCCTCCAATCATATTTCATGATATAGTTTTTTTACTTATTGGAACCTAAAACTATTCTGCATATTTGTTTTTGTTTGGGCACATTTTATCTAGCTATTGTAAGCTAACTTGAGAGGACAATAGGGAGAGGCAGCGAGCGCATTAAGTTATTATGATGACAACCAGAGACTCTGTAAGATGAAGAAAGATATTCTAGAATGAAAGTATCACCAAATCAACAGTGGTATAGAAACGGCTTTCTTTCTCTGCAACAGCATCTTACTGAGAATCACAAACAATAGCAGAAATGGTAAATGGACACAAATTTAAATTAGTGAAAGTGTGGTCACATTAACAAAATTTCAGCAGAAATTTGAAGGAAAACAGGTTCATATCGTCAATAGTGTAGTGATGTATAAAGTACAGCTTACACAGAAGTCACTTTCAAATCAAGCAGTTTTCTGCTGTGCAAATTTATGACCGCATGGATTCCTATTGAAATTACTGGTAGTACATTTGCTGAAAAATGTTAAACGTGACCACACTTTGAGTTGTACAGCTGAAATGGATATATTATAATTTTTAGGGAATTTTCGAGACACCAGTTGTGACAAAGTCTTTCATACAGACAGCACAAAAGCTATGCCTACTGGCAAACACTAATGGCAATAACATTCAACTTAGTACAACAACAAGTAATGCTGATGGTCCTGTGCTGAAGAAAATTAGCATATATGTGATTCAAATCCAGGAGAAGCAGACCACAGGATTAGAAAAGCAATGCTTATAGGCAGACAGGTTTCATCAAGACATTTCCTCTTGTGAGAATTCATGCCATTTCAAATGACTCACTCTGATTAGATCAAAAAGAGCATTAACAATTACACAGCTTACAAAGTCTTTACACACTCTTTGAGTGTCAGTGGCAACGATGCAGTACCTGATGATTGAGAAATAGGCAGGAAACATTTACTGCAGTTTCCAAACTCTTCAGTTCAGTATTTGATACAGATCTGAGCACTGCTCCAACAGAGTTAAAAAAAGGTCTAATTAATATAGTGAAGGTGAACTAACACGTAATATGGACGTATGTAATTGAGGTATAAATGTCACTTAAACTGTAGATGCCATTACATCACCGACTGCATATTTGGCGAATGCATATATGTTAACAGTGGTTTAGAATGAGAAATCCTAAGTGCTCTGTGTGTGCTTATAACTAAAGCATGTGAAGGGTAAATCAGCACAGCTCTCTCATATATATACAGTGGGTACGGAAAGTATTCAGACCCCCTTAAATTTCACTCTTTGTTATATTGCAGCCATTTGCTAAAATCATTTAAGTTAATTTTTTTTCCTCAATGTACACACAGCACCCCATATAGACAGAAAAACACAGAATTGTTGACATTTTTGCAGATTATTAAAAAAGAAAAACTGAAATAACACATGGTCCTAAGTATTCAGACCCTTTGCTGTGACACCCATATATTTAACTCAGGTGCTGTCCAATTCTTCTGATCATCCTTGAGATGGTTATACACCTTCATTTGAGTCCAGCTGTGTTTTGATTATACTGATTGGACTTGATTAGGTCCATATCTGTCTATATAAGACCTTACAGCTCAGAGTGCATGTCAAGCAAATGAGAATCATGAGGTCAAAGGAACTGCCTGAAGAGCCCAGAGACAGAATTGTGGCAAGGCACAGAACTGGCCAAGGTTACAAAAAAAATTCTAATGCACTTAAGGTTCCTAAGAGCACAGAGGCCTCCATAATCCTTAAATGGAAGACGTTTTTGGACGACCAGAACCCTTCCTAGGGCTGGCCGTCCGGCCAAACTGAGCTAGCGGGGGAGAAGAGCCTTGGTGAGAGATGTAAAGAAGAACCCAAAGATCACTGTGGCTGAAGATCCAGAGATGCAGTAGGGAGATGGGAGAAAGTTGTAGAAAGGCAACCATCACTGCAGCCCTCCACCAGTCAGGGCTTTATGGCAGTGTGGCCCGACGGAAGCATCTCCTCAGTGCAAGACACATGAAAGCCCGCATGGAGTTTGCCTTAAAAAACACCGGTAGGACTCAAGATGAGTGAGAAATAGAGTCTTGGTCTGATGAGACCAAGATAGAACTTTTTGCCTTAATTCTAAGCGGTATGTGTAGAGAAAACCAGGCACTGCTCATCACCGTCACTGTCCAATACAGTCCCAACAGTGAAGCATTGTGGTGGCAGCATCATGCTGTGGGGGGTTTTTCAGCTGCAGGGACAGGACGAATGGTTGCAATCGAGGGAAAGATGAATGCTGCCAAGTACAGGGATATCCTGGACGAAAACCTTCTCAGAGTGCTCAGGACCTCAGACTGGGCTGAAGATTTACCTTCCATCAAGACAATGACCCTAAGCACACAACTAAAATAACGAAGGAGTGGCTTCACAAAAACTCTGTGACTTTTCTTGAATGGCCCAGCCAGAGCCCTAACTTAAACCCAACTGAGCATCTCTGGAGAGACATAAAAATTGCTGTCCACCAACGTTTACCATCCAACCTGACAGAAATGGAGAGGATCTGCAAGGAGCAATGGCAGAAGATCCCCAAATCCAGGAGTGAAAAACTTGCTGCATCTTTCCCAAAAAAGACTCATGACTGTATTAGATCAAAAGCGTGCTTCTACTACTAATGTACCTGATCAAAAGCTGTTTCCCGCGAACTACTTAGGGACCATGGATGAATGTTCGTTTGTCTTTTTGAAATAAGTCTGCAAAATAGTCAACAATTCGGTGTTTTGCCTGGCAATATGGTTGTGTGGTGGCTGTGGTTTTAGACATTGACGAAGAACACAAATCATTAATTAAAGATTTCTTGTAGTAATACGGGCGTGTTTTTTCTTTGGATATATTTTCGATAACAGATCTGTGAAAATTAAGGCCGGTTCTGAATACTTTCCGTACCTATACTTGCCCGCTACCTATACAATAACAGAGGTCTCTGTCAGTCACATTCATGTCATACTGGTCCACCACCCACACAAGCTCCATGAATCAGCCTTTTCTTAGTTAATGAGCCTCAGTAGAGTGTTACCATTTATTGGCAGAGTCACTTTACGAAACTAGTCCCGTCCTCGTCATATGCTGTAAGCATTGTCTCACATATGACAATGGCAGGATGCAAGATTCCTACTAAAGCATAAGTAGCTGTTATTGTCCAGACTGCTGCGGGCTTAAAAAGAATGGTTGACTATAAAAAAGGCATTTTCCTATGCTATTAAATACACTGCAACACTGCTTGCCCACCTTCACTAGTAACATAGTTCAATTCCTACATTCTGGCTATAACATTATTTATAGTATATGCCCGCATTTCCCACCTATCTATTAGTTTCCTACTGTAGAGGTATTCTATATATAGATGTGTGTCTGTGTGTGGGTGTGTGTGTGGTGTGTGGGTGTGTACACAAATCTTTTGTTGGTTTTGCACTAAAGAAAATATTAAATGGCAATTGAGATTAAAATATTTTACAAGACAGACGGCATCCTAATTTATATTCCTCACGTTGATATAGAATTTATGGACAGGGAAAATTAATACAATAACAACTAAAATAAGTGTTACAGTTTTTTTAACATTCCACCCTCGACCCAACAGCGAGTCGCCTGCCATGTGTTGTGTTTACACAGCAGGAAAGGTTCTTCCAATTACGACAGACGTCTACAATGTCAGTCGATTATTAAACGCTATCACCAACTCTGTTATAAATAAAACCACGATGTTGATTATCAACATTGTAATTATGTGCTTCTCGACTTGTGGTAACCCTCCTGCCACAGATACCTTGACTAGCGCCCAAATAAAATATCGTTAGGGTTGCCGTGAAATACTGCAATGACTTATCCCCATTGGAGGTGCTCCTGTGTAAGGAGCCTGTAGTGCTTGTCCCCACAGTTTCACTTCATAGGCCACACTAATACATCCAGGAGACTTACCCTGCTGGAATTGATTATAGTATATAGCCTGCACACACTCCATAATACATATATCTGTATGAGTTGGTTTTAACCTTCTGATCAACTCCAGCCTCATATTGGGATTCCCCATCCAGTCAATATAATGCATTGGGTTCAAGCACATTGCCATGCAACTTTATAGGTAGCAAACCTATATCAAAACTGGATATGGACCAAGCTTAATAACTGGATATGGATCAAGCTTAATACATTAAAATATTGCACAGATAAGTTACAATAAATTGTATGTGCTTTTTATAATATATTATTTTTAATTCCATAGGGGGGGGAACATGGTTCCCTCTGCTGAAAACAGCTGAGCACCTTAGATTTAGGAAAGGTTGGTGTTTAACTGGTTTAGTTGGTCAGCCAGTTGGTTTCCCAGCCCGACCAGATCTCAAGCACCAAAAACCACTCTAAAACCATCAAAATAGACAAGCTTGGCCAGACCGAGAGACTAGCTATCTACAGGACCTTAGGCAGGCTTCAGCAGGGTCATTAGCTTGGATGACATAGCATTGCATGTCATATATACCTTCTCCTTCAAGTCGTTCCCTTCCTTCCCTCTCCACTGTAGGTCTGTGAGAGACATTAAACTCCTCCGCTTCTACTGTGCTATTAAGCCAAAACTTCAGACGGACTCCTAAACCAGAGCATATGTATTGTGCTTGTGGTATGCTGTCAGACTGCTTCAAGCAATTAAAGTCATCCCCTGTGGCATCCATTTCCCAATCATCTCTCTTGGCTTTGATGTTGTCATATGATCTGAAAATCCCCAAGGCAGTATTCTATGCTGTAATCACATTCCAGCGACCACAATATAACTGAGAAAGAATTCCTTGAAATTACCATATCATAATCATCTCTACCAACCTCAGCCCTCCCTTCCCCTTCCTGTTGAGTTCAATGAAATTACAATTTTCTGGGCTGTTTGTTTCTTTTTCACCCAATATGATTTGTAATGTTTTTGAACTGTAGTGGTGAGCTTGAACTAAGTTATTCAAAGCCTACAGCTACTGTAGGCCACCGTTTTCCCCTCCTCAGTAAACTCCTTAAGGCTTTCTTTGAATCTTGTTTACAACTTATGCATGGCGGTTCAAAATCATGCATCAAATCATCATTGCAGTCCAAATCTTTTCTAATTCATGCAAAACATGATAACCACTTGATGAAAACAGCAACAGCTGCAACGAAAAGATGGAAACAGACATAATATGTTTGGGAAGATAAAAAATGGTCCCTGCATCCTCGCTCCTGCCCCACGTTGTTCGCCAGGTCACTGGTGGGCTAGAAGATGTCTCTGAAGGCCAGTGACATTCAGAACTTACAGCAGCAGATTTCAACCGACTGCTAAATCGAACATCACATTTTTTTTACAACAAGGGACCTCAACCCGAGACCCCTTGAGTGCCAAGGTTACTGTATGAGACACATCAAGACCCAGACACCACTAAACCACTTAGCCCAGGCGTCCTGTTGTCTGACAAACTGACATTCAGTGCCAACTAAGGGCTGAGGAAGCAGAAAGGGATTTGACATTAACCCCGCTTAGCTCAAACTCCTTACTCTCATACCCCTCTCATGACATGGTAATCCGACGGTGACCAGAGTTTGGAAGATGCTGAACATGCTAAAAACAACATGCTGAGGTCTCTCCAAATGCAGAGATCTTATTAGAATTGCAATCTGGATTCAGATTGAAGGAATAGTTTACTCAAAAATGAAGGAAAAAAACCCCAGGCTTTCCAAGATGTAGAGTTTGTTTCTTCATCGGAATGGATTTGGAGAAAATTTAACATTACATCACTTGCTGACCAACGCATTCTCTGCAGTGAATGAGTGCCATCCAAATGCATAGTTAATGAAATTAACAACCTACCACACCAGTGGTAAATGTGACAGGACACCTGTGAGAACATGGAGAATTCATATTTACATTAAAAACTACCTTGTTAGTTACAAGTAAATGCAAAAATGCCTAGAAAAGTGACAGTAATTCTGAAAATTTGGTTTGATATTGTGTTAGCTAATAAAATCTCCACATTTACAGGTTTGTAAATTATTATCTGGATCAGAAACGTCATCGTTTTGAAAAAAAAAAATTACCGTAGGGCTGCTATCAGACAATTTTGCAGCTACATTTAGGTATAAGGGATGCTTGTTTCAAAGAACTGAGAACTAAAATGAACTATTAAAAACCAAGCATGAATTCTCTAAATGATCATTCCTGAGTCACTCCTCAACTTGTTGTGGTTTACATAGCCTTAACTATGCCAATGTTTTGCCATCTTGCAGCTGTAAACATGAAACGAGGATGCAAAAAGTTTAACCTGTCTGGCATTAGCTGTATTTGACCAAAGCAATATTACTGAATTAATTATGCACATGGTATATTCTGTAAACCATCATCAGTTGTGAAGTTGTAAAGGCAGTTGTCTTACCCTTAAATAACAAACTGGGCCTGAGTTTTATCACAGAGGAGCAATGCAAATATTATTTTGCAGACGTCACCCTAGGGCTGGACAATAATTCAATATCAATATGTATCGCGATATAATTTTTTTCAATAACGGTGATATGATTTTTAAACCCATTTCCGATATTTCGATATACATTACCAGTGTTTCCCATACATTGATTTATTTGTGGCGTTTGACTTCGTTGAATAAACATGAGCACTGCACGTTTCAAAATCAAAACGCGTCGCGGGTGACTGTCTTCAGAATAGTTTAGATGGCATCAACATGTTTTAATGAGAAAGTAGTTCATGAGCGGGACTGCTTTGGTTACAGACGTTACTGCAAGAAACGTTAGTTCCCGTATCACAGCGCTCTCTGACTGGCAGCCAAGCAGTTGCATGTTAATAATAAACCCATTTTCCAGCAACATGCTTTGTGTGCTATCTGTTTTTGTTTTCTGAAGAACTAAGTAGTTTCTACTCGTTAGTCTGGTTATGCCACGTTCAATCTATAAGAATATAGCCTACACTACTAGTCAAAGGGATTTTTGAATGCAAGATTTTTAAGGTCGTTAAAGAAGTCTCTTATGTTTCTTGCTCGCCCTCCTCACAAGCCTGCATTATTTGCATCCAAAATGCACAAAAGCGTAACATTTGAAAATATTTTTACTATCTTAAAATAACTGCTTGCTCATTTGAATTATCTGAAAATGTAAGTTATTCATGTTGATAAAGCTACATTTTCAGCATCATTACCACAGTCTTCAGTGTCACATGATCTATCAGAAATCATTTTAATATGCTGATTGATGATTATCAAATTTAAAACAGTGAGGACATTTTTCAGGCTTCTTTGAGGAATAGAAAGATCAAAGATAGATTTATCTGAAAAAAAAACTTTGTAACATCTAAACAGACCATTCACAAGCTCTTTAAAAATTGTTGAGTATAGAAACTTTACTTTCATGCAAGGATGTTTTTTAAATTGTCAAAAGTGATGATAAAGACATTTATAAAAATTATATTTCAGATAAATGCTGTTCTTCTGAACTTTCTATTCATCAAAGAATACCGAAAAAATCGACTCCGCTGTTTTCAACATCATAATAATACATGTTTTTGAGCAGCAAATAATCATATTAGAATGATTTCTGAATAATCAAGTGAGACTAAAGACTGGAGTAATGATATTTCGTTTTGAAATTTTGAATTTTGAAATCACAGGAAATAATTATATTTTCAAATAGAATAACAGTGATTTTCAAATAGAAAATATTTCATAATGTTACTGTTTTTGCTGTATTTTTGGATCAAATAAATGCAAAACTTGGTGAGCAGAGGAGACATCTTTAAAAAACATTAAAAATCTTACGGTTCAAAAACGTCTGACTGTTATGTTAGCCTATAGTTTGAAGTTAAATATATTAATAATTAATAAGGTGAGTCTGAGGTGTTTATTTGACAGTGATTTCACATTTCTTGTTTGAATGAAGGCTAAATACAAAAAAAAAGGTGAACATTAATTTATTTGTGATGTTTTTTCTCTCTAAAGTATTATATAGTTTTATAGGAGTAGGTTTAATAGAGTTGGCAAATTAATTTTTCATAAATTTGTATGCACAGACATCTGTTGTGGACATTCTTGGCAGTTTTTACAAGGCTTTTAAAAATAGTGTTAATATCGATATCGGAATTATATCGTATCGACCGAAATTAAGAAATATATCGTGATATAAATTTTGCCCATATCGTCCAGCCCTACGTCACCCTGAGAAACAATCGCTGTAAAGAATCGAATAGTTCTAAAGATAAACCCGTGTGACAAACACAAACAATGAGTATACAGGAAGAGAAAAAACAAGAGGGCAGAAGAGGCGGTGAGGGGCAGATCAGGATGAGAGTTTGATTAAGTGATCCTGGGACAGTGAACCATCTCTGCTGTTTGGGTGGTTGCTGGGGGGCTGACATATGGAAAAGTCTTGGATATGCTGAGAATCCTCTAGAGAGCAGTTAAACAGCAACCTCTGACCTTACAAAGATGTTACAGTACCAGACGAAAGCGTTTTAGCAACAGTGACGTCAGCTTGAGCGAGACTGTTTTTTCAGCTGAACGCTGTGGGCAAATGCTCTTAAAGGGAGAGTTCAGTATTTGCTCTTTGAAGGCATAGAACACTCAAAAGAGAAAACTTTGTCACTTATTCACCCTTATGTTGTTATAAACATTTATGCCTTTGTTTTTTTTCCATAGAAAGAAGATATTAGGCAGAATGACAGTCTTTCACTGTTTGGGAAAAAGATATGCAATGCAAGTGAATGGTGAATGAGACTGTCCATCCCAAACATTCTGCACATCATCTCCTTTTCTGTTATACTGAAGAAAGAAAGTCATGAAGGTTTGGAACGACATTTGGGTAAACAAATGATGACAAAATAATAATTTTATGGTGAACTAACTCTTTAGTGGAGATCTCAATTATGTTTGATGTACTGCACATGCAAACATTGTCAAGAAGTCTCACACTATGATGAATAAAAATGGACATTACTGACATTCAGTAAGAGTATAGAGAAATAAAATGAATGTGGATAACACGCTCAGATTATTTGGTCTTGGAAGAATGGGAAATATTTGAGTTCATATTGACATCTCTAACTGCTGACTGCAAGCATTCACGTCTTGGTAAATCACAAAATTAATGAGACTTTATTTCCTAAAAAGAAACATCTGAGAAACAAAAACTTAAGCCAAACACAATATTTAGTGTCATTGTTGTATAGAATAAGCAACTGAGACATTCATGCAAGAAATTAAATTATTTAAAATGTTATGGCTGATATTACAATTTACAAGTGATATATACAGTATGAACACTGGATGTTCATTTTAAAATTTGCTAACGATTACATTTCACAGTGTTATGAATAAATAAGTTTTAAAGATTACCTTTAAGTGAGTGTCTAAAGATGACAGGTAATTAAAAAAAAAAAAAAAAAAGAGCATGAACAATTAGATATCCAATATCAAAGGATAAGTAAGAATGAATAAATAAATAAAAATAAAGATAAACCTCTATAATTGGCCAACAACCAATATGGAGCTAATATATCATACATCTCTAGAGCCTCCAGTGACCGCTAATGCCAACTCTTGAGTCTTCATCATCCACACCATAATTCTAACCCTCCTACGCTGTTTAGATTTGCTTTTCAAAGGAAGACAGAAGTGCATAAATAGATAAATAAAAGAAAAATGGTCACAGTCCCACAGTGGTGGAGAGATAGCAATGAAGGCTGCATACCGGACAAGCCCCCTGGGGGCAAAGAGACAGGATCGTTATATAGCCGATCTCCAGAGAGCGCAGCCTGGGACTGTTCTCATGGCTACCACCGAACAACATCATGGACGTCAATAAAAAACACGGAAATAAAACTCTGCACTCTTCCAGTGTGTACAAACAGCAGCTCTTAAACACTCATTGCTCTCTATTGGCTTTCTTTAAACAGTATTAGAGCAAAAAGACCCATTCTGTTTTCTGCTAACTGAGATGAAGCTAAAAGAGGACTGTGTCAGTCAATAAAGCATATATGATCTTATCTATCCATCATTTTTCTACTCTAAGGCTACCCAACTGAGGGAGGCATTACTATCTATACTGATATACAAAAACAAACAATAATTCACAGGCTTTCCTGACTGGTTCCCATGCCTCTGCTGTAGAACCGGGAGTGGAAAAGCCTGGGAGAGAGAGTGAGACAGCAAGTCATACCATAAATGTGTAATAAAACAACAAACTAGGAAACCAGCAAAAGAAGAAGAAAAAAAACTAGGAAAGACAGGGCTTACAGTGAAGCAATAGGCAGCACATTGATATTTTCCAAAGTGTGAAAGTGGGACACATCAATAGGATAGAGCAAAGCGGCAGTGTGAGTGCCACTGTGCTGCTCGCTCACGGTCCCTCATGACTGACTGCTAGAGCAATCGATTGGTGGGAGGAAAGCTGGGTGAAATTCCAGCTTCACACACGGCACACTGGAGGTTCACCGCACCGCCTGCCAGAGGAAGCTTTCTATTGAGCCTTACTTTGACTAAAAACACTGAAACTGCACACAACGACTGACATTTAGAGACTATGAGCAGACCAAAGGTGTACAAGCCATTTTGTGCCAATCACAGAATTCATACCAATCACCAACTGGAGCTTTCAAGCTTCAAAAAGGAAAAAAGAAAAAACACAAAAGTATCATAAGTCCATATGACCAACACTTTATATTCCAAGTATTATGGAGTCATAAAATAGTTGTATGAGACTGAAATGTAAAGTTGTTATTCACTGAAATACAGTAGACATTAGTTCTAGACATTAGCTCACAAAACTGGTCAGCAGTATGTTTCTCGTACAACATCATAACTCACTGCTTTACCATTATACAATGCATTTTGAAAGAAATCAACTAGTTATTCACAACGGTTTCCTGAAACCATAGTAACTTGGACACAAATTCGTCGTTCAAACCATGTTGGTTCAACAATATGTAACTGTTGTTAATGATGTTACCCAAGTGGTGGGGTAATTGACCTTATTCTCCAGTGAAACAAGTGCGCCACCATTTTTAGAATATTGTCTTTGAACTTCCATTTGTGCGGTAGCTTTGTATATTTCTATGGCATCGCTGTCTAAGAGTAATTTAGCTGGTAAAGTGGATTTATGTATTGTAGAGTCAACGAAAGTTATCGTGAGCATTGTAATGTTTAAAGCAATGTCTTAAATGTCAGTAACGTAAGACTTTAAAATGAGCGGTTCATTCATAAATTTGTGAGATCTCTGTGGAAATATAACTGGAAGACAGAAGACAACCAATGCAGCGTTAAAAAGGGGCGGGGCTACATAAGGTCAATAACATCTGCTAATTAATTGGTTTGAGATCAAATTAACTGTTAATTTATAATAATTTTAGATTTTTAATAGAAAATTTATAGATTTTTTGTATATAAATATATACTAAAATTGTGTTGGCATCTGAGGACAACTTGAGGAGTCTATGAAGAAACACTAAATCTCTAAACTCTGTTGATAGTGACAAAGCATATGGCCTTGGTTGGCTATTGATGCTTTTGGGGGGGAAAAAAGATTAAAAAGGATTCCCCTAATTGATTAATTCACTCATTCTTAAGTTCAACTCACCGACTCAATTATTTGCTGATAGCTCCCTGAAGGGGGAAGATTATCAGTAAATAACAGCTTAAATTTTGAGTCTGAAACTGCATGAGACATACATAGCCTACTATTTTTATGGTACTTTCACATCCTTTTGGATGCCTGAAAGCCTCTGTCTCTGTAGTTGCTCTTTTCCATGTAGTTCCAGCTTTTAGTTTCTCTTTTTGTGTTCCACTGAGGAAAAACAAGTCATAAACATGACAAAACTTCTTTGAAAAAACTAGTAATTTAATTACACATTTAAATACTGCTTCCTTTGAAAATCAGCTCAACTTTTTAGATCCATCAGCCAAGGCGTATTAAAGACAAACAAGTCTGACCTCTACAAGGAAATAAAGATTTTGAACAAACCATTGATGAGCAATGAGAGGATGTCCATTCAACAGTCAAAAGAGGATGTTGATGTTTACAGGAAAAGCTCAACCTCTAGCCTTGAAGAGAAGAGGATCTCCTCTTTGCACACCATCTGGGTCAACAGCTAGATAAAACAGTTAAGCAGTGGATTCTATTGTCCATTAGTGGGAAGAGAGCATTGATTCATAGAGATTACACAAGTTTGATGCTCAATACAAATTTCCTGCAGTGCACATAAATGCTAATTGATGGGTTTATTGGCAACTTCATCATATACGGCGCACAGATGAATATCCATTTCCTAACTGCATGGAAGCCGGGCAATTTCAAAGCCTTGTGTGAATTTTATTACACAGATTAGGTACCTGGCAATAAAAACACAACAGCAGAGACATACTCTATAATTTTTCACATTTTCAAAGCAACTCACGCTTCACATGAGCTTTGATTAAAAGCTAAACGGTGGTATTGCCAGTGTTCTCAATGAGTTTTTATTTTTATTTTTTTTGCTTTTTGCACATGTTGTAGTTTTGCAAGAGCAGTCAACACCAAGAACGATGCCATTTCTCTTCGAGCGTAGAGAGGTAGGTCATCGAAATGGGACTGAAACGGAGCGATTAGATCCTGTTACTTTGCTTTTGTCCTCCGGCCAAGGAAACACCAAAATGAGCTGTTGTTCTTGCACCCAAGGCCAAAAGTTAGTTCAGTGTTACTTATTTAAATTTCAGCTCAGCATCCAATCAGATTGCAGTGCTTTTTTTTTCAGATCAGTGCTTTTATCAGGGGAATGTTCTGGTCGCCATTCTAGCAGAAGGTATTTCCTTATATCAAAACCTGATCTCAGAACGTTTTGGCAGCTATGGTAGGGAGCTGGGAGGAAAAACAAGGGTCCTAAAATACTCCAAAACATGATATGTGGCTAATCTCATTAATCACATGTGTCTTTCATCCAAAACAAATGCAAAAAGCCTGCATTGTCCAAATATCATCCTGTCCGTGGCCACAGTGGTGAACAATGTGTATTTGAAATAACTCACAGATCCGCATGTTCGTTTTGACCCAGTTGTGATACTGACCCATAATCTATAAAGGAAAACACTGATCTGAGTGCACCTAGAGTACTAAAAAAAGTTCTGCTTCCTGAAATGACTCTAAATTCTAGACAAAAGGCATAATATAGGCATTAGAAAGGCCTCGAATGCCTATATAACAAAATATAGGCATTAGAGGCCCAAAATCTAAGCTTTTCATAGTCTGTGAGCTCAACATGTGGATTTGAATGATAATCGTAACACTGCATAAATTCAGCTCTTCTATTTGTTACTTGAAATGTAGGAGCTGCAGTCGTGTAGATCTCTGTGCAAAAGACAGAGGAAACAATTGAATCCTGCTGGGAAGGAATAAATGGAAAAGAAAGCGCAGCGAGAGAAGAGAAACTAAATGTCTCCGGAGAGGTGCAGGCGAAAGATCAGACTCGCCAGACATTCGCGACTCCCCTTGGAGTCCAAAATTTCACTTATTCTTTTGTTTATTGCTTGGAGGCGGTATTGAGGCTACCAGTCACTGCTCTCTCATGCCAGAAAGTACTTATTGGACATACAGCCAAGTAAAGGCTGATTTTAACATTTAACTCTGTAACGAATCAGCTCATGACAGGAAATATGAATAATTAACCATAACTAGTTATAATTAACTATTCATATTTTAGATCCGCTGTAGATATTTAGCTGACCTCTCAGGGTCAACTGTCTTGTCAATTCTAAGCACGTTAATTTCCTGGTTAAGGGAAATAACTTTCTTACTGTACAATTTTATAAGTTTGTAACGTAAATCTGCATGATTAGTGACTCCGGTTATGAGCAAACAATGAACACGTCAAGTGTGATACAAGTAAGGTTTTATTAACTACATAAACACTTAAACTAGTCTAACAGACTACATAAACACATAAACTGGTCTATAACATCCTACATACACACATAAATGGTCTAACAACACATACACACACACACACCATACATTGGTTAAAGGAAAGGGGTTTAAGTTTAACTCAGCATAGAAAGAGGGATAAAGAATGAATTTTATGGAACACTTTTGCATATTCAACAGATCAAAGCCTTCAGGGCTACGTCAGATTCTGAGTTCAAACACACCTTTGTAAAAAAGTGTAACTGATACTTAATGTATCAAATAATAAGACTAAGTTTGAATACTTGCACGTCTCGGGTTGTATGATCGGTGTTCTGTCTGAAAGAGATTCCTGATGCAGTCTTAAGGCCCAAGATCTTGCTGAATTTAGTTGATGAAAAGAACCAGTTTAAGTCAGAGAATCTTTGGTGAATGGAAAAGTCTAGGCCGAAGAAAGGCCTGGCACAGATGCTTTGGGATCCTGAAGCGTTTTTCTCACATCTTCATCTTAGCATCCGACCGAACCACCGACTGGGCGGGTCACATGGTGTGTCCGCTTTAAGGTCAGAGAAGCGCCCGACTCTCAAGATGGGCTTATCCAATGAGAAAAGACGGAATCCCAAGTGGGCGTTTTGAGATACTTGGGCGTTTTTATGGCCCTTTGTTTGAAAGCATGGTAATTTAAGTATCTGGAACTTGATCGAAAAGAGTAAAGGTTCTCAGGACAATATATTGCCTATGTACCAACATATTATATACATTCTTGTTTAGATCATCAGACGGCGAATTCATAGATACTAAACAAGGTATATGTAAGGTTACATGAATGAGTGGTTCTATCATATGCATGCATAAAATAGTCTACAATACAACATATAATATACAAGACAGCAATAATATATACAATGGCCTGAAGAAAATGGGTGTTTATTCAAAGAAGGTTTTCCTATGAATTGATTAGTAGAAAAGTCAATTTATACTGTGCATTGTGCCTCTTGCTTTGGAAAATTCAGCTTCTGAGAATGAGTCTGCTCGCATTCCACACGGTTGTAAAAAAAAAAAAAAAAAATTTTTTTTTTGGGTATCGGGTTACCATGAACCAGGGCCTGTTCGGCTGTCCTTGGGGTGTTCCAGCGATTGTGAATAGCTAACAAAATATATTGTGTGGGTTGAGTGGTCAGATTGCTACAACTTCCCTGTCTCGCACCAAAGCAAGAGGGAGTACGGAAGAGCAACCTTAAAAATTGTTCCAAGATGATCACTGCTGACTTATACCTTAATCTTAAGTAATATATAATTTTACTGGTTTTTTCAAATTGTAGCTCTCTAAATAATTAAAGTAATGAATATGTAACCTACAATGAAATGTGTGCTTTTAATTTAAAATAAAAAAAACTATTAAAACTAGTTATAAAATTATAAAATATCTCTCTAATGCTTTCAGTTCTTGTTACCTACATTAAAGGTCAGCATGAAATCAAAACTATTCATTTTAAACTTTTAAATTAAAAAGAATAATTCACCCAAAATTCACCCAAAAATGAAAATGTAATAACTCCAGTCCATCAATTAACATCTTGAAGCAAAAATATGCATGTTTGTAATAGACAAATCCATCAAGACACTTATCTTAAAACTGTTTGGCTAAAATAGGAGTCCTCTTTCCATAATATTGCTTCCTCTAGTGAAAAAGTCACTTCATCTGAATCAGGAGAGAAATATGCACACATCAAGCACCATTTACAAGTGAAAACAGTCCGAAATAGTTCTACACAAATATGTTGGTGGATTTTGACATGAGAGAAAAACTTGGGTCCATCAGCTGTTTTGACTCTCATTCTGATGGCACGCATCCATTGCAGAGGATCCATTGGTGAGCAAGTGACGTAATGCTATATTTCTCCAAATCTGATCCTCTGAAGAAAAAAAAACTCATCTACATCCTGGATGGCCTGAGGGTGAGTTGTGAATTTTCAGCAAATTTTCATTTTGGGGGGTGAACTATTCCTTTAACAAAACAAAACAAAAATGTACAGTAATAACTTGTTCCTCCTCTAAAACTAGTTTCATTTTCTGATGACATCACCTAGGCCGAGCAGGCTATTGGACAATAAAAAAAACAATAACTCCATAGCTATCTATCCATATCTATGTAATGCCCACCTTTCACAATCCAATCAAATACCAGTTAATAAAATCTGCACTAACTTTTTCCCCAATGAACTTCCGTTTTCACTAGGATATGTCAAATTACGTTCAAGAACAGTGTAGTGTCGGCAAGTGGCATCTCACTGACTTAAATAGTTGAAGACTCTCAAAACTCGACAATGTCCACCTCTAGATGTCCTCCTCTGAAAGCAAAATAGCGCAGTGAATAGTAGGTAAAACAAGCTTGACACTAAAGCAGCACACTCTCTGCAATCACGCAAACATTGCACAAGGGTTTGACTCGTCCTACACAAGCAATCAAGCAGTGAAAGTACAGAGATGAACCAAGTAAGAAGTATAAAGAGAGCGAGGGGAGACTCTTTAGTGTCCCAGTTTCTAAGCCTGTTCGTTGATGAATAGCATTGTCGTCTTTTGCTGAATCCAGAATAGAAGAGACGAGAGGATATCCACTTCTAGCGGTGTCGGGCTGAGAATCGTAGGTAACCGGGTCAACAGCTTGTGCAGTACAGTTCCTGATGGTGAGTGTCTGTCAGGGCTGCAATGAGAGCAAAGGGTGGAGATCTCCCCGAAGGCCCAAACCGCGGGCCAGGAGCACACAAGGGAGAAGGCTACTTAGTGAGCCTAAGTGCTCTATGTACATGGTACATACCATGTATAACGTCAGAAGAAATGGGTCACATTAGGACAGCCAACTATTTGGTTAATAGGTATTTGTAGAAAAATCTGAATTACGAGGGAGGGAGAAGGGACCAAAGGACCCCAGACAAGGAATGCAACAGGGCAAAAGACAGATAACAAATGATCATTAACTAAGAATGACACAGCTTCCCGAGACCGTAGTAGGTAACCCGTAGGTAATAATAGTTACTTATGAATATACAGGATGATTAGACGCAGGAAGGGCAGGCTGCACCAGGAGTAGGTGTAGAAAAAGCATCGTAGTGGCAAAGCATAGATTACTGAGGACGCATTCACGAGATGGGAGGGTTGTAAGCAGAACAAAACTTTGTCAAGGGCGCTTTCAAGGGGAAACAAAGATGGAGACATGGTAATAAACTGTTAAGACATAAAAGAGGGTTAAAAACACAAGGGATAGAGGCTCCTTGGGTGTTGCTGGCACTATGCACACACACAGAACATAGCGACAGATCGAGTCATATGGCTGAGATCCAGGTGACTAGAGTTTTGGAACCCGGGCGTAAAAACCGAGCAGTCTCCCCTCAGCATGAAAAGGACTGGGGATGAATTTCTATGGAACCCTGACAAAGGGTGCCGTACCGGGGTAGAAGATGCAGTGCGGGGTTCAATTTGGACAATGTTGAGAGCAAATGTGAATAACAGATGTGGGGAGCAAACCTAGAATGATGTGAGGAGGATAAATTTAGATCCAAGAGTTTTGATTGCACCAAATTTAGTAAGCATGTGAATGTGTAACGCAGCAGTGGAACTTCAGTATTCTCTCAACTGGGGATTGTATTCATCAACCGTGTGGCAAGTTGTTTTCGATGTATTGAGGACTTTACTTCACAGTTGTAATTAATTTCTTTAACCTAGCTGCACAAACAACTAGTTAAGAGGATGCATTTTATGTATTTTTTTGACGGTCGGTGAAAGTGGGCATAGTGACAGGTCAGCAGGCTAGACAGCTTAACGAACCGTCCTTACATATGACACTGTAACAGTTATTACAGTGAGTTAGTGGACGAAGGTCTTTGGGGACAGTTTGAGTCAATGGCCAGCACCAGTTAACATCAACTTGTGTGGCATCTTCAAGTGGATTGTGTTTATTAAATATTTTGGTTTATTATCTTTTCAGCTACTGATGAGATTGCAGTGCTTTTAGTTTAACTGAACACATTTTTACTGTGTTCATTTAAAACATTTTTCCATTTTACCATCAGCATAATGACACAAATTTGCATTTAAAAAATCCATCTGTGCTTATTTATACAGGATCGTATTCTGCTTTTGAAGAGATCAATTCTTTGATGAAAAAAAAAGTGGGAAAGAGCACATCCGCGACGTGATCCTGCATACATTACCAATTGTCAATGAGAAGTGTTTGTTGTTTTTAAACTGTTCAATCTATTTTGAGTCTATTATCCATGCAAATTACTATAGGAAACTGCTGTGCATTTATTCATCCTTCTCTCTTAAACATGTATCTCCTCCCGAGAGCTTTAATCTTTTCTTCCTCAGAGTGAAATTTATGCCAAGGCATCTCCTGCCACAACCTTTATTGTCACTGCTCCCATTCAATAAATGGGAGAGGGAAAAGTACGAACACACACAGCTTTTCATCTTCCATTGCACTGGGGTTCTGGCACATTTAACTGTGTGTACACACGTCGATGAGAACTGAAACCTCTCCACCAAGGACTCGCAAAAACACACATTGACTTAGGCTCTCTCCGTTAAAAGCACATAAGCTCTTTTCGAAAGAAGGAAACCTTCACTTCACATGGACACATGCACCTGACTTCCTGTCAGACAGGATGATAGTGCTTTGAGGTGTGTCTGTGTGGTATTGTCTTCACCTGTCATCATCTCACAGTCTCATAGGTCACATTAGCACCTGTCCGTGCTCTCAGACTTAATGTCACAAAAGCAAAGGAAGTCAAAGACAAGTGCGCCATTCATTGGGAAAAGTCATTCTGCATAGATCTCAAAGAAAAGATATGGTGCATCAATTTCAGCCCTTGACTTTCACTAGGTTTAAAATTGAATAAGAGAAAAGTAAATGGGAGAGCTCCTGAAAAGAAATCAACCTTTTCTTTTTCAGTTTATTATGCACAGGTTTAATGAGTAAAGATCCTTTGCCCTGAGTCACTACTGAAGCACGCACGAGATTTATGAACGAAGTGTCATCTATGGGCACTCAAAGTTTGAAAAGTTTCAACTTTAACCCTGCTGACCATGCAAGAACAGCCAAAAAATACCAGATTTATGGCTTTGCAGCTGAAGGTTCAACTTTGAACCCAAGTTTGGCTGTCATTTTCACATATATTGGAAAAGACAATTTGCTGTCTTGAATTGAACATTTTGAACACAACATTAGATATACAGTCGTATAGACACACACATCCACACATCGTACCAACTTCTATAATTATCAGTAGCATTCACACGTATATAAATCTACGGACTTTAGAACTAAATCGAGGGAATAACCTAACCACATATTAACAAGGTTTATGGAAGGATTTTAAGAATGATTTTCGTCGCGACAATATTGTCCAAAAGGCTGTTTTTATTTGATCAAAAATACAATAAAATTGGGAAATATTACTGCAAACAAAAATATTTTCTATATTTAATGTATTTTACATGTTGTTTATTCTTGAATTTTCAGCAGCCATTACTCCTGTAGCGTCTGGACCACTCAAACACAAAATATATATTTTGTTAGCTATATTTAAAAAAATACTCTGTAAAAACAGGCCTTGCAGGAAGATGAACAGGCCCCTTGTTCCCTGAAATGCTGACACCAAGATCCTTTTAGACTGTGGAATGATGAGCAGAGACCTCAGCTTGCATTTTCCCGAAGCAAGAGGCCACAAATGCACCGTAGAAATGGACTTTCGACGAATTATCATAGGAACACATTCTTTGACAGGAAACAGGTATCCTTCCGTGTCATTGGGTATAGTAGGTCATCGTGTTGTTGTCTCATATTTTTGTAGACTATTTTAGGCATGATTAGAGGGGAAAAACCCAGTCATGTCATCCTTCCACTTAATAATACCTACCGTGTTTGAGTATCTCTGTCTCGCCATTATTACTGATCGAAACAATTAGCAGTATCTTATATGTTGGTACATAGGCAATATATCTTAGGGTCCTGAGAATCTTTAGTAATATCGATTCAAGTCCATTTGCAAATTACAATGCTTAGAGACAAAGGGTCGTAAAACTCCCCAGTATTTCCAACCTCCCGCTTGGTATTTCAGCCTTCCTCATTGGACAAACCATCTTGAGAGGCGGGGATCTTCTCCGACCTCAAAGGCATCACACCATGTGACCCTCCCAGAGTCGGTGGTTTGTTGGAATTCTGAGAGGTGGTGAGAAAAAACGCTCACGGAAACCCTAAGCTCGCGCCAGGCTTCGGCCTCGACCTTTCCATTTCAACAAGATTCTCTGACTCAAACTGTTTTTTTCTCATCAACCAACTTCAGCAAGATCTTGGGCCTTAAGATAGCATCAGGAATCTCTTTCAGACAGCCAAGACTCGCAAGTATCAAACTTAGTCTAATTAATTTGATACATTAAGTATCAGTTACACCATTTTACAAGGTGTGTTTGAACTAAGAATCTGACGTTTCCATCAGGTGTAGATCTGCTGAATATGCAAAATGTTCCATAACTTTCGGCCTCTTTCTCTTTCTTACTGCGTTATAGCTTTTAACCCTTCCCTATACAAACTGTATGTGTATGTTAGACCAGTTTATTGTATGTTAGTATGTAGGACTAGTTTACGTGGGTTTAGTAGTTAATAAAGAACCTTAGTATACACTTGACGTGGTTCATTGTCGCTTATAATGGAGTCAATTAATTGCCGAGTTTAGCTACAAGCTTTGTAGAATGACAGTAAGAAAGTTATTTCCTTTAACCAGGAAATTAACATTCTTAGATTTGACAAGACAGTTGACCTGAGAGGTCAGCTAAATATCTACAGCGGATCTAAAATATTCATAATTAATTATAACTAGTTATGGTTAATTATTCATATTTCCCATGAGCTGAGTCGCTACACTCCAGTCTTCAGTGTCACACGACGCTTAAGAAATTATTTTATTTTGCCAATTAACATTTCATTTCATCAATGTTAAAAACAGTTGTGCTGCTAAATATTTGTCCAAATAAACACGATTATTAGTTGGTCGTTCATTTTGTCAGGGATTCCTGAAAAAAACAATTAAAAAATAGAATTAAAATAAATAATTTGTAACGGACATTCTTTCACTTTGATCATTTAAGGCACCTTCCTAAAGAGCAGAAGAAGGATAATTAAAAAAAATAAAAGGTTTTACTATTTATTTTTCACAGACATGTGAATATAACCTCGTAAAGAGATGAAAAAGAGAAATGAAAAACAAGGAAAACCTTACCAAAAGTAAAGTTACTAAACATCTGAAACAAAAAATAAGCAGAATACCGTCTAATGTAGGCTTTAAATGCTATAAAAGTCTTGAGAGTGAAACGGTTCAGAGCTATACATGACCATTATTTGCACCAATTGCTCAAGCCAAGATTCTTTCCTGTTGTTTTCTCGAACTGAGATTGTCAATAGAAATGTCAGGCTGATTGACAGCACAATGAAAACTAAAGGCATGGGCGGGATTACACACCTCAACTACACTCTGTGAGGGAAACCATGGCAACCAACACATGGAGGAGCCAAAGCATGAAAGGTAGAAAAAAGGCAAAGAAAGACAAGTGTGAGAGAGAGAGAGAGAAAATAAAACCAGAGGTAAGAAGCAGTTTTTAAAAAAATGGAAAATAGATCTCCATGACAACTCTGACTGGGAAACATAAGAGCACTCCACAAGGTTTTAAAAACAGTGTAAAAACAAGAGAGAGGGAGGTGAAACTGAGGAAATTGAGGAAGAACTGAATGAGATTGATGTTTAGTAAATATACACATAATAACCACTGCCACTGACCTACCAACTGAGCTGTTTTTATCCAAAATGTATCCATTGTAGTTGTGCAGTCACGGTCTCAGACGGCACGCCCATAGAGCGCCTACAGTCTGTTCACTGACGGTCTCATGCATATTGCACAAAACCAAAAAGCACTTGTAAAATGTAAAAATGTCAAGCTCCAATCAGTCTTCCCTACTCAAAAGGACATTTGTCATTCATAAACACCAACACTACTGTATTTCTTCTAGGTGCCCTTTGCTGTCCACAGCCTGACTGGTCAGAGTGGCTTAAATCATAAATACGGACAGTGAAAGAGAAAGAAAAGAGATAAAGAGCGGGAATTCTACGCAACTGATGCATAGTAATTGGCCGCCGTTCAGAAGGACATTCTCCTCTGAAAGCTGGGATCTTTTGTGAGCACTTATCATTACATAAATTACTTCCCATCAGGTCAGATGAGCTCACAGTCAGTGTGAGGGTAGATATGAAGATGAGGGGTTTTAATAACACTTGAATAAAATAAAAAATGTATATTAAAAAAAAACAGATTTAATATTAAAAAATTCATAACACATTAAAAAAAATACATTTAAAACCCCTCCCCTAAACTCCCTTCACACTTTTAAAAAGAAAAATGTAACACTTAAATAATAAAAATTTCAAAAGTACATAATAATTTAAATTAAAACGACGTATATTTAAAAAAAACTTAATTAATATTTAAATAATAAAACATTTAAGAATAAGTTTAAACCACGCCCCCAAAACGTCCTTCACCCCTCTAAAAAAAGTAACATTTGAATAAAAATACTAAAATAAATTAAATATTTAAAATGAACTTAAACATTTAACACAAAACATTATATTTTTAAAAACATTTAAAATAAATTTAAGTTTAAAACCCCTCCCCCCATGCTTCACCTCACAAAAAAAAACAAAAAAAACAAACAAACACCATATGCCTAATGCAATGTCTAAAGAGGCTGCCAAGTGCACAATCTAACTGCCCTGATCATTGTGTGTCTAGATCTAATAAAGGGAACTGGCTGTTAGCTAAATAAGTCACAAGCATGCTTTGTACAAGCACTTGTTCTTCACTGCACTTTCAGCAAGTAATTAACCATGCACTTTGTCAACTATCATGTACAAAAAAAACCATAGTGGAGAATGGTTTATAGGTGATATGATTATTGTTTACCATGATGTTGCCCACGAGTATTAAGAGCAGGCCTCCTATGAGCCATCATTTTTCTGGAAAGCCCACGGCACCTCCTAACCACTAAACACAATGAGAGTAGCAATTAAATGGTAGTAATGAACACTAAATAGAAAATGGTTTATTTAGCGAGTCATCTTAAGCTCTAGACACTTGAAAAACTGCTCAGCCATCCGTTTGTCTTTGTGGGATTTATACGGCTGGAGAGGGAGTGTGTCACATGGTCTCAATCTGAATGGCAGATTTGATCTCTTATGTGCATGGCATGCTGGAACTTTTTTGTACTGAGAGGCATACATTTGATAACTGATCATGAAAGTAATTGATAACTTATTCCATGATAGATTAGTCAGGTCGATTAGTTGAATATTGAGTGCATTCGATAATGTCCAATAAGTTTTTACCATCAGTACATAATGGTCATCCCCTTAAATAGTGCACTATATAAAAGTACAGGGGGCGATTTCAGAGTAAATTGTTATTTAGCATCAATATAAATGTAAAAATGTATATTACAAAAAAAAGAACATCCTTACTTTCTTTTCAATCTGTCTTTGGTTAAGAAGCCAACAGCTTAGCCTATTAGCTTAGCATAGCGCAAACTAGCTAAAAAAGGCACTTATTGTTAGCTTTAGAACAAAATATCATGATAATACATTTTTCATCAGGCATTGCAAACAGCTACCTAATCCACAGACCTAATTTATATACTATTATAGTATTTATAAATATTTTAAATTAGCATTTATTTTTATATTTTCGGTTTTTAAAAATTTTCATTTTATTTAATTTTTTCGGTTTTGGAATTGTATGTGCTTTTGTCATTTTTATCATTTTGTGATATTTTTTATTTCATCTTTAGTTATTTTTACATTTAACTTTCAGGTTTAGTTCATTTAGTACTTTAACTTTAACTTTATTAACTTTTAGAATTTATTCTTGGATTTTATTTCAGTTAGTTTGCCAATTTTATATATATATATATATTATATATAATATATATATATATATATTATATATATCATATAATATAGATAATTTTTATTCATTTATTTTATTTCCGTTCTTCCCATTGTTGTACATCACATAACCTAACACAACCACAACATTTATTTCAGCAGTTCCATTTACAATATTTTTTAAGGTTAAACAACACTACATACTACTCTTCCAGGTCAGCGTATGCACCAGCGAGGACAGCTCCAAGGCGGGAGCCCCCCTGGGGTGTTCCCCGGACACAGACCACCCGAGCGACTGCGCAGCACTCCGATGATTACACTCCACAGGACAAGATAAATTATGTGGTGTGAGCGAGTCTGAGGCCAAGGCGCTCATTTGCTTCCCATGAGACAGTGTGTGTACAACATTACAAGACTGTGGCTTTTTTCATCTCCTCTGAAATGCTGTTTGCTTGTTTTAAAGTATCAAAGAACGCTCCCCATACATGCATGATTTAGCGCTCAAAATATTGAAGATGTCACTGTACATCTCAGTAGCTGTAACCTCTGAAGGCCTTGATGTTATGGATGATTCACCAGGACAAGGATGTAAGAGGACACATATCAAGTTAATATCATTAGGAGAGGTCGAGTTCGATGGCGGTTGTAAAATACGATACCCTCTAAAGGCTCTTCTGTACCTCACCCAACCCCCTCAACAACACGACTGACACAAATCAAGAGGAACTCATCCAACACACAACCTTAGCCTGTGTTTCAACACACTGTCCACTTGTCACTTTAACGTAGCCCTGTTCCATGCTGTCCTCTTCATTATTCACGCTCACGTCCTCTGGACATTCACAAACTCCTCAGTCAGTCCTCGAGAGCCTCTTATGCTCCTTAACCTTCAAACCAATCAGCTTTCTGTTGGTCAAAGCCACAAATCCATGGGACCAACTTGAACCTGTTGCTCAATCTGCGTGGGGAAATCTTTCACCCTCACATGAAACTCCCAATCACATGGATTCCTATTGAAATGACTAGATTCTCCTGCAAAAAATTCCACACATAACAACCGAAATATGACCATATCTTCACACGTATTCATGGATCGTCTAGTAGCTGGTGCACCAGGAAGGCTATTACTAAATTATTCAATATATCGCAGACCGGTCACATATTATTGTTATGAATAGTCCGTTCTCATTGAGTTTTTTCACCAAAGTAAATGTAGTAATGTGCAATGGCGTTAAGTACAACTATTAAAAATCATTTTTGATAACTGAAAGCTTAAATAAATTAAAATATTAAATGAAAACTTAAAAATAAACACAATTAGAAATGTGCCTGACATAGTTTACTCAATTTGTACTCAAAATAAATACAGAAAGGAAAACTACAAGGAATATCGTTTTTTTAAACGAACAAATTATAACACACTATATTAAATATTAATTCCATATTAAAAATAAAAAGAACACTACAAACTATACAAATAATCAACATCCCTGGTATGGATACTATAGTATATAAACAATTAATCTACTCGAAATGCCATTTATATTTAATTTAATTTTAAATTATACAATTTATTTTAAGCTTTACACTTACATTTGTATTAAAAAGGTTTAAACAACACTACATACTACTCTACTCTTTCATCTTTAATATAATATAATATATCATATCATATAATATCATATAATATAATCATAGATCATAAAATAGTATGTTCTGTTGATAATTGATTATTAAAAAAAAGTTGATGATAAAATTTATCTGAAAATAAAGTAATTTAAAATAAGAGACATTTACAAAGACAGCTCCAGAAACATTGATGTCTCCATATTTCTCCATATGGAGAATTTGCTTTGCTTTTTTCCCTACATTTGGGTTCTGTATTCGCTATCAGCTTTAAAAATAAAGGAGAACTTTAGGACCCGGAGGACTCTAGCATAATGCTGCTTGCATTTAAATTAAAAGCACATTTCTCTTTTTCTTTTTTCTAACTTTTTGTCTTCTGAGAGAGGGAGGGAGCAAATGGGAGATGTGGAGGGGCTCTGGAACGGTTTTTGTAGCCACATCTTGTAGGAAATCCTGAACAAAAAATGTTAACAAGAGACACGAAAACCACGAGGGCTGTGTCTCCCCCACTCCCCCTGACTCAGTGTGACAGCAACACGTACACACAAGACAGCTCTATCAGGAAAAACACACACAGCGATATCTATCCGCTGTATCTCCTGCCTAATGTAAAGAACCGAACATTTAAACACGCTCCCCAAGGTCCAAAACAACTCCAACTAACAAAATTAAAACCCCACAATGAATTTCCAATAAAACACGGGGGGGCTCGAAGGGAGGAAAGGGGCGTAGAAAAATGAAACCGTATAAAAAGTCAAACGTTTCGTGGGGGAAGCCTACCTGCGATGCCTAATCTAGGCCAGATTACAGATGGACTTGTTCACTTTCTGCGTGCGAGGCCTTAAGGGAAGACGATTGCTTAAAATATTCTCAAACAGATCAAAACCCCAAAAATCTGAACCAAATAAACTATAACATGAATGTTCCACACAAATGCAAATGAGCCGTTTTGAAATCCCAACCAAAGATGACGAACAGCGAACAGCCTGGTTCTTTGTGACAGCTGTACGGAGACAACAGGCCACCTTCTGTTTGTGGCCGTTTTGTCTTGTCATAATCGCCAAATCTCCAGGACTAACATCCTCCCAGTTCGCAGCAGTAAAAGGTTAAAGTTTCCCTTTTTATAGCTCTCCCACTGCCACTTGCATGTTCAGGTGATAGCATGACATTCAAACGTAACGGAGTAGCTCCTGTATACGTTCGGCTTATTTGTTGCCGATGTGGACACCGTCACCCACGGCTATTAGGCTGTAATGGTTTGGAAGTTGTAAATGTCACTGTGGCTTTTCATCAACTACAGGAAGCAGCAGCAGCGGGGCTGCGAGACACCAAGACTTCCCCCAGATAAGTTGTATTATTGTTAGCGACGGCAAGGGCAAGATGGATCCCAATAAAAGCCAATGAAGCTTTACACTGTAATTATTGTACAACGCTGGAATTCTGGGAAGGTTTCCCCAGGCTTCCACCCCCTTTACTCACTTTTCAGGTGTTGGCAGCATTACGGCGAAGGAATATTGAGGTGTGCCGCTTGGAAGCCATTTTTAATTAGACGTGCTGCAGGGGATTGCTTGGACAAGTTCAGGACAATAATTATTAGAGCACAACGGGATTCCTTTTAACCAAGTCACATCAGTTCCACTGGACGGGATGGTAGCAAAGCAGTTTTGCTTTCTTTAGTTATTTTCTTTCAGGTCAAATGTGCATTAAAACATATAAGCAGATGTTTTTAATCTCTCACAAGGAAGAAATCCAAAACACGGCCGTAACTACATACCGTGCCAGCCTTATATAATGACACTTTCTGCTTTAAAGGAGGTATTTATAACCTAAGAGGTTTTATCTCCAGTAAGAAATCTATTTTTTCTTTGCCCAGACACTGGGTTGAGCATCGTGTCTGGAACTGTGATGACACCGGGCAGGTTGAAGGGCCTCTAAGTGTGGCGATGAGGGGAGGACGCTGCTGATAAAGGTGCGGGTCAGTCCTGGGGTCTGTCACTGCCACCTGCAACACACCCCTCCAGCTAAGCATGTCCAAAAAAGGGGATTCTCACTGCCAGTCGGACATCCCAGCATGGAACAACAAAAGGAATCACGCCTCACCTCCTGACAAGACTCATAGCACAAATACCTTCACACACACGTAAACATGGGGTGGTATCTGCCATTTTATCAACTTTAAATGAAACATCCAATCAGAAACAAAAGTCAGAATTATTTGCTTTATAATAATAATTGTATTATTATTTCATCTTCATATCTTTTCTTAATTTCATGTTACGCCCAATATTAAAATTCTATACTAATTAAATACATTTTATAAACATACACACACACATGCCGTGTATAATATATACACACACTCTCACACAACAGTTCTCTCTGGTTCTCAAATCTGATTGGCTGAGAGGTCTTTCTAAGCATAAGATATTCACCCAATATTGCCACAGAAACCACTGAAGCATTTCTAATTTAAAGGGGTAGTAATTTAAATTTGTCATGGTACTCTCGTGAATGTGTGCCGTCTGACACGGAAGAGAAGAAATTGTTGAATAAAGTCATTATTTTTGTTTTCTTTGTGCACAAAAAGTATTTTTGTAGCTTCATGAAATTGAAAAGGTTGAACCACTGATGTCACGTGGATTGTTTTATCGATGTCCTTACCACCTTTCTGGACCTTGAATGTGTCAGTTGCGTTGCTGTCTATTAGGGCTGGGCGATAATTCGATAATGATAATTATAAACGATAAAACGATATGAAGACTTTGATCAATGTTTGATATAACGTTCCAAAAGCGGAACGAAACAGCGTGACTCATTTAAATCACGCCGCATGGACCGTTTATCCGCTCGGATAGAGTTGAAACTGCCGCGCGGTGCGAGCTCACTAGAGCAGATGCGTTTTTACTCGCTCATGCGAGCTCTAAGCAGAGCTGTGAGATCCAGTGTGAAGTGCTTGAATTCAGCGATGAACACAAATTACTCCGTAAACTAGTTTAAAGCCAAACAGGACAACACTGTGTGCAACGAGACAGTCATAAGGCTTTTCAATCTACACATCGCCATTATTTACCATGGTTTTACTGTAGTAACACTCACTGCACCATGGTATTGTGGCAGAAATGTGGGATATTCACGATTAATTTTATTACAGGAGTAATGGTATATAATCATAGAATGTATTTGTGATTAAGCTATAGCATATGTGCATTTATACTAAATGTTTTTAGAGTCAGTCAAGTCACGTCAAGTCGCTTTATTTGTCAATTCTTCACGTACAGCACATACACCTCGAGATTGACATTGCGTTACTCTCAGGACCCTTGTGCAGACAGATACAATCCAGATAGTTAACTTTCAGACTAATCCAATACAACTATACAACTAATGTACAGTCAAAAATATATATATATAAAGCCAAGGCATACTTGCAGATAGAGTGCAAACCCTAAAGTAACAACGTGCAGATATAATGATAGTATGGCAAAAAACAATGATTTGTATGCAAAAGAGCTTATTTTTCGACTGACAGTACGTGTTGTGTGTGTATTTGGGAGGGGGTGAGTGTGATATCATCATAGGGTCAGAGTTCGTGGTGCGTGGGGCAAAAGAGGGGAGGGGGGCAAGGTCGGGAGGGAGTTCAGCTTCCTGACATCCTGATGGATGAAGCTGTCCTTCAGTTTGCTGGTCCTGGCCTGGAGACTCCGCATTCTCCTCCCTGATGGCAGCAGACTGAAGAAGCTGTGTGTCGGGTGGGTGGGATCACCTGCAGTGCAGAGGGCTTTGCGGGTGAGACGGGTGTTGTAAATGTCCTGAAGGGAGGGGAGAGAGGCACCAACGATCTTCTCAGCTGCTCTCACTATGCGTAGACTACTGATTTTCATACAGGCTACCTAAAAATATTTTTACCATGGTATTGAGGTGCTATTTGTGTGGTTTTAACTGTGTTTATCATTATTTAAATGTATGCTACTATGGGAGACCAATGCTTAGTAAAAAATTAATAAATAAAAACACGTAAAATTAAATGTAACCATATAAAACTGAGGTTGCTACAATTTCTACAGAATGATACTGATTTTGATAAGAACACAAAATGTTACCTCTTCTCCTGAGATCAAGCTACTATCAAATGTGCATTTCTAAGAGACAAAAAAGTGATATTATTATTATTATTAATAATATCAGGCAACCCAAACCTGTTTCTTGATTTGAAACAATATCACTCACTTAGAACACGCAGAAACTAAGAATTAATTTTTCTATTTAGAATTATTTTGTTAAGGGAAATTAATGTCTGGTTTTCTACAACTTTCACTGTGGAGCAAAAATCTGGCTTTAAACCTGAAAGAAATAAAGATTTGACATGTATCGTGATAATTATCGATATCAACTGATATGAAAAAAATTACTGTGCTAATTTATTTGCCCATATCGCCCAGCATCAAAAATATCTTACTTTGTGTTCAAAGATGAACAATGGTCTTACGGGTTTGGAACATGAGGGTGAGTAATTAATGACAGAAATTTCATTTTTGGGTGAACTATCCCTTTAATTCACTGATTTAAAATATCACATAAAAAAAGACCATTACTACATGTTACTTATTGCATTTTATTTTATTATTTAGCTTTTTTTCAGAAAAAAAATATATAATGCTATATAAAATTGCTCATAACATAATACCAGATTTTGGGCATACCACCCACCTCTAACAAACACACATGTAAGGACTAACCCACACCATCAAACATGTCTCTCTAGTGAAAAACACTGAGCTGAAGGAACAAGTCCGCCCTCTGGATCAAGAATATTTAAGCTCATGTTGGATATTGTAAGTGTAAAACTGCTTAACCAAATGTTCCTCAAAGCAATAAAGATCACCATTTCTGTGTTTTTTTCTTGACAAATGAAGCAGCAGAAATAAATATAATGTGCTAAGTTTTAGCGTGTAGAGGAAGGGGGATGTGTGAGAGTGAAATGGAAAGGCTAGATCTTACTGGTAATAAGACTAAAAGAAAGTAAACAAGTGGTAGAGGTAATGAGCTTCAGAGGCCGTATGGGAATTCGGTTAGGTGGGCCAACATACATCTAACCCCTACTTTCCCTCTCTCTCTCGCTCTCTTTCTCCTCCCCCACCTCTCCTGCCTCATGCCATTCCCCTCAACTTCTCCAGTCTCCTCCAATTCTCTAATGAGAAAAAGCTGGTAGGAAAATCCTGGACTGATTCCTATATAAACTTACAGACATCTCACGGAACAGCCCAGGGAGAAAGAGAGAGGTAGAGAGAGTGTTGAGAGGTTGAAGACTGGCAGGGGGTGGCCAAGCAAGAACAGTGACAAAAGGTAATATAGAAGATAAATATATACACGCATTCAAGGAAGAACACAAAAGACAGAAAGCTTTCCAAGAGTCTGACATTTTGATAACAATGGGTGTTTGTCAAACAACCAATTCAGCTTGATTAATTTCTTCTTCTTTCTTTTTTTCTAGTGTGAATTCAGGTCAAATATACGGACAATTATGATGAGTAAATATTCCAAATGAAGCAGTAGGATATACTGATTGAGGATGTCCTCTTAGAAACACACCAGGGTAAACAAGCTTTTTTTTTTTTTTGGACATACTTTATATACAAAAATACACTATTTTACCATCTACATAAGTTACAGCTAATTTTATGATGACAAAAGTTGTGTTTTTTATAGAAATTCCAACTAATTCATTATTAAGACCAGCAGATTAACAGATGATTTTCTATATGAAAATGTCTAACACGCTTGTCTTGAATTAACAATTACAATTTAGCTTAGTGGTGGACTGATTTACTGCCAAGGCAAATATGTGACCTTGGACTACAAAAATCAGTCTTAAGTCACACAGGTGTATTTGCTATAGCCAATAATACATTGTATGGGTCAAAATTATTGATTTTTCTTGTATGCCAAAAATCATTAGGATATTAAGTAAAGATCATGTTCCGTGAAGATATTTTGTAAATTTCCTACCGTAAATATATCAAAACATAATTTTTGATCAATAATATGTATAGGTACATCTCAAAAAATTTGAATATCATGAAAAAAGTCAATATTTTTTGTCACTCATTTCAGAAAGTGAAACCCATATATTATATAGATTCATTACACAGAATGAAATATTTGAAGCCTTTATTTCTTGAAATTTTGATGATTATGGCTTACAGATAATGAAAACCCAAAATCCAGTGTCTCAGAAAATTAGAATATTACATAAGATCAATAAAAAAAGGATATTTACTTCTGAAAAGTTGTGTCATTTCTATGCACGCAATCTTGGTTGGCCTCCTTTTGCATGATTACTGCCTCAATGCGGCGTGGCATGGAGGCAATCAGCCTGTGGCACTGCTCAGGTGTAATGGAAGCCCAGGTTGCTTTGATAGCGGCCTTCAGGTCATCTGCATTGTTGGGTCTGGTGTCTCTCATCTTCCTCTTGACAATATCTCATAGATTCTCGATGGGGTTCAGGTCAGGCGAGTTTGCTGGCCCATCAAGCACAGTAACACCATGGTCATTGAACCAGCTTTTGGGTACCTTTTGCAGTGTGGGCAGGTGCCAAGTCCTGCTGTAAAATTAAATCAGCATCTCCATAAAGTTTGTCAGCTGAAGGAAGCATGAAGTGCTCTAAAATTTCCTGATAGATGGCTGCTTTGACTGTGGACTTCAGAAAACACAGTGGACCAACACTAGCAGATGACATTGCAGCCCAAATCATCACTGACTGTGGTTACTTCACACTGGACTTCAAGCAACATTGTTTCTGTGCCTCTCCACTCTTCCTCCAGACTCTGGGACCTTGATTTCCAAATGAAATGTAAAATTTACTTTCATCTAAAAAGAGGACTTTGGACCACTGAGCAAAAGTCCAGTTCTTTTTATCCTTAGCCCAGGTAAGATGCTTCTGACATTGTCTGTGGTTCAGGAGTGTCTTAACAAGAGGAATACAAAAAAAAGGGGGGGGAAAAAGAAGACGAGGAATGCGACATTTGTAGCCCATGTCTAGGATTCGTCTGTGCGTAGTGGCTCTTGATGCGCTGATGCCAGCCTCAGTCCACTCCTTGTGAAGCTCCCCCAAATTCTTGAATGGATTTGCCTGACAATCCTCTCAAGGCTGCGGTTATCCCTTTTGCTGGTGCACCTTTTCCTACCACACTTTTCCTTCCAATCAACTTTCTATGAATATGCTTGGATACAGCACTCTGTAAACAACCATCTTCTTTAGCAATGAACTTTTGTGGCTTACTCTCCTTGTGGAGGGTGTCAATGACTGTCTTCTGGACATCTTTCAAGTCAGCAGTCTTCCCCATGATTGTTTAGCCTAGTGAACCAAACTGAGAGAAATTTTTGAAGGCTCAGGAAACCTTTGCATGTGTTTTGGAGGGTAATTAGCGGATTAGGGTGTGACACCATGACTTTCCAATATTGAACTTTTTCACAATATTAAAATTTTTTGAGACACTGAATTTTGGGTTTTCATTATATGTATGCCATAATCATCAAAATTTCAAGAAATTAAGGCTTGAAATATTTCACTCTGTGTAGTGAATCTATATAATATATGGGTTTCATTTTCTGAAATGAGTGACAAAAATATTGACTTTTTTCATGATATTCAAATTTTTTTAGATGTACCTTTATTGCTAAGGACTTATTTGGAAATTTAAGGCTTTTCCTATTTTTTAAGAGTTTTATTTTTTTTGCACCCTCAGATTCCAATTTCAAATAGTTGTATCTCGGCCAAACATTGTCCTATCCCAGGGGTAAGCAAGTTCGGTCCTAGAGAGCCGCAGTGCTGCAGAGTTCAGCTCCAACCCTGAAAAGAAAACATTGATTAGCTTGTTCAGGTGTGTTTGATTAGGGTTGGAGCTGAACTCTCCAGGACTGCGGCTCTCTAGGACCGAACTTGCCTACCCCTGTCCTATCCTAACAAAAAATGGACCCTTATGATTGGTTCTGTGGTCCAGTGTCGCATACAGTATATTGGACAATATTTGGCCATTTTTAATTATTTGCATAAGTCTTATTGAGTCATGTATCTGACTTTTATTTTGGCAGCAAAGAGACTTATTTCGTCATTGCCAAGAATGCCAGCATCTGAGCACACCGAACGCTCAATATCGGTCGATCACTAATTTAACTTGCATCAATGTACATAAAAATCCAAATGTTAGCACAGCAATTCAAACAAATCCAAATGCACTGACTGTTCGGTGACGGACAACCCAAACAAACCAGTAATCCTATATTACCACATACAGTCAAATAGAACAAATCAGTATGGTTTTTAGTTTAAAAGTTTCTGACTTTTCATACAAGGATTTTAATGAGATCAAATATCCGACTTCATGTCTATTTGGAAAGCTAATGTTTAAATTTATTTTCCAAACAACAAACAGCACCTATTGTATGGGCAAACAAAAGTGTTCTGTACTGAGGCCATTGGATACAGCACAGCACACAGCACCTGTGGCTCTCAGCTGATAGTAAGACATATAATAGAGGACTAATTTAAAGGACAGACTAGTCTGGTTGTAATTATAACTTCCCTTCTTGTTCAAATAGAGGGCTTATAGATGTCTGGCTTTGACAGGACCCTGTAATGAGCCACTGTACATTAATTCACAGACTAGGCATATATGGGATTCAGTCTGAAATGTGTAATGGGGGGGAGGCCATTAAAAAAGGAAAAGATGGAATTATGAAATATTGAACACAAAGTAATGACCATTTTCTGCATGGCAAAATTGGCGTCATCCCTCCGGCTTAAGCAGCTTTTTGTGTTTATGCTCAATTTCTGGTTGTCAAATGAAGGAATTGTGCCCTAAATTGTGATTAATTGACAATAGTTAGCGCAATGATTGCCTCCAGAGTCAAAATCTGTCTTCATAAATCAACAGTATGAGCTTTTGGCAAAAAAAACACCAATTATAGCAGGAGTAACAATGCATAAGAAACAGAATGCTGCCAAGCCAAGCACACTGGCAATATTATAAAAATACATAACAGACAGTAGCAGGACGTGCCAGTAACACAAACCATTTGGAAAAAAAAAAAGTGAGAGAGTAACTCTCAGGATGGGATCATTTCCTAATGAACAGCATTTTTGCATCCTCTCTTCTACATCCTAAAACATACATAGCTGATGTAAATCACATACGTGGCTCACAAGCAATGTAGATTTGTGACAATATGCAGGAATTCTTTGGTAACTAATGAGCAGCTACAGCAGGTGAAAAGGATGCACGTGGCATGTTTTTCACCTTGTGTTTCCAGGTCTGGGAGTTCTGGCTGTGCTCAGTGGTAGAGAATAGTGTCGCGTGTGACGCCGCGGAGAGGAATATTACCATAGAGCTGATGACATTTATTTTCAAGATCAACAAAATCTCATATTTCAAAGGTCTGATTTGAAAAAACAATATTAATATCTCATATACGCTGGTCGGGATAGTTTTTTCCCCCATTTTCTGCCTGCAAAGGCTGGTCTGGATAGTTTTTTCCCCCCATTTTCTTTCTGCTGGTTAAATAAGAGCTCACTTCATGTTCTGTTCTTTTACAAACAGATCAAATATGCCAACAGCTTTTGTTTGTTCGTTCGTTCGGAAGGAAGTTCGAAAGTTCGGAAGTTCGAAAGAAAGAAAGTTCGAAAGAAAGAATTAGTTTTAAATTAGTTAAAAGTTCAGATTCAATAAACACAATATTTTATTATTTTGGCTGTCAAATCAAATTTTAATTCTATTAATCGTAATGAATTTGATTATTTTGCTTATGCAACCAAAACACAAATAATTCATATTTGTGTATATTCGATATAGATTAATGCATCAATAAAATTACTAATATGATATATCAATTTTAAGTTCAATTAAATGTTCATGTTACATTTTGTCACATTTGTGAGTTAATAAAAATGTAACTGGTAATATCAATATATTGATTACAGGCCCTTATCAATCTTCTTATCAAATTGTAAACATATCGCGATATGGTTTAAGGTATCGGCAAATATTGTATCACTGCTAAGTCAATGTATTGTGATGAAAAATCTGATTTACAACCCTAGTTATTAATTGTAACATTGTTTTAGAATAAAGCACACTAAATTGACGTGTTACATTGCAGACCTAATCATTGCTATTTGATATTCCATTAATCATATATAAGAACAGATTACAATCAGTCTAGTGCTAGTGATCTGACCGACAGCTACAAAACTTAAATCTCCTCCATGTCCTGAGAAGATGTCTACCGTCTGCTCAGGCTGAAGGCTGTTAGATGAGGTCTAATGGTGCAGCACTGGAGTTTACTGGGTTGGAGTTTTCAGTTATCAGATTAAATCCACAGGGAAACACAAGTGAGACGTGAGGTGCTCAAAAGCTGAATGTGAACCTACACATAGTACGTGTGTTTTATTGTGGTCTTTACTGAAGAAACCATTGGTTTTGTCAGTCCCTTGAGAAGTCCAATTCTAGCATATGCATTATCACACGCTAATCTACTGACCTTGTTTTTTAGGGTCTGGAGATGGTCTTGAGACTGAAATAGCTACAGTACTGTTGGGTGTGTTTGCAGTGTCATCATAGATAGTGGAGCATGTTGGAGATGGCTGATAGTGTTTTGGCCATGTGCAGAGAAACTTCTGTTATGTTTAAGTCCATTATGAGGATGTGGAGTGGGATCTTGGGAGATTATGTTATCTTTGATGCCTTGAAGACACATCGCGAGGGAGGTCCTGTTGGTTTTTCTTACGCTTTAATAACGTAATTAATTTCCAAATTTCTTATGGAATTTTTTGCAGCAATTCACGGTGCATACATTATTTAGTGCCCCGATATGTTATTTACAGGATCTAGCAAAACGAATGCTAGATGCTATTAAATAAGTCTCTTTACAGTAAACCAAGGCCCGGTTTCACAGATGGGGCTTAGCTTGAGCCAGGACTTAGTTAAATTAAGATATTTAAGCAGCTTTTACAAAAATGCCTTAGAAGAATATGTTACAGGTGTGAATCTTGACAAAGAACAATGGCACTGACATATTTTAAGATGTGTCAGAGCAAGATATTTTCAGTTAAGACAGCTCAAACCTGCATTTTAGTCTGGGACTAGCTTAAGCCTTGTCTGTGAAACCGGGGGTAAGAGAGTTTAGCTCAGCTAGAATTTTACTACAAATCTAAATAGCAGTTGTTACTGAAAAAGCAGAGATGTGTTTTTAAATGAACAAACTAAAGGTTAACCAAAGACTTGCTTCCAAAGTTTTGCTTCCTAAAATTGCATCAGCAATCTGAGCATCTTACTATAGAGATAGCATCGCTATGGCACATCACTCTGTGGAATTTGCTTTTTCAAAATTGTTTTCTATTTTCAACAGTTTAACTGAAGGGAAAATAAATACTTCTTATGGTAATACATAGAAGAATGTACAGAAAGAGCACAAAAAACACATCACTGATTTGACATCACAGTGGAACTGTTTGCAACCTCTCTGCCAAATCAAAACACACACACACACACACACACACACACACACATATATAGACAAAATAAACTAGAAGGTAAGGCAGAAGGTATCGTTTAGAACAATGTGAATGTAAAGAGAACTGTTTTTTCTATTCAGATCACTTTTGGGTCTACTGAAAGAGATGAATTATTTAAAAAGTACAAGTGTAAACATCCTTGAAGAACAACTATTTTTGACCAAAATCACTGCTCTTATTTTGTAGTTTTTTTTCCCACACCCAGCTGAACTTAAACAGCTTCTGTTTAGTAGGCTGCAATAGGTTAAAAAATCTAATTTAAAAAAATTTAAGTATATGACACAATGAAGTTTGTCAATTATTTTAAAAAAAATGGTATTTAAAAAAATAAAAAAAAAGTTTCACATGGCACTTGGACAATTGATTTCAGGTCTTCGTTATACACACTAGCCTCAGGAGTGTCCTCAGTCTACTTTTTAAATGTTTTTTAGTTGTTTGTTTATTGCTTTTAAAGTATTTATTAGGCCGTCAAACGATTAATCGCGATTAATCATCCAAAATAAAAGTTTGTTTACATAATTTATGTGTGCTGTGTATATCCTTAAATCTGTATAATATATATATTCTCTATAATATATATATATCATATTATATATAGTAAGATATATATTAATCTATCATATCTATATATGATAGTAATATATATACACACCCCACACACCAACGATTAATGTCAAATTATTATTGCAATTAATCGCATCTATAATATATTTGTGTACGGTGTACTAGTATATATATATATATATAGATTATAAAAATTCACAACATGGATATATTTTTTTAATTTACATTAAGGGGCTGCATGATATATCGTTTCAGCATCGATATCGCGATGTGCGCAACCGCGATAGTCACATCGCAGGATGTGTGATGTTTAGTATAGGCTACTGATCGTTATATTTATACTGATTGTTTACTTTGCTCATACACAGACACGGTGTCTACACTGGACGCGACAGCTGTACAGAGATACCAATTTTAAATACATTTAGTAGCAGAGCTACTGCAAGCAATTTTCAATGCTTTGAACTTCCGCGTCATCGCTGATAGCGCAGGTCATGGTTGCTTAGCAATGGCAGACGCCACGAAAGCGCAAGCTCCCGAGCTTTGGAAAGAAGGAGAAAGCGGCGCGACTGGCATTTTCCACACACATTTTTTAGGCACGACATGTGAACGGCCCCAAAGTCTGTCTACACTAGACGCGACAAAGCGACTGTTGCTCAACATTTGAACTTTGTGTAGATAGATAGAACGAGGCATCAGTTTACTGTCTGGGATTTGTCGTGTCGCTCCACATCCAGTGAAGACAGACACACAGCATCACTGATTAAAATGGGTTCTATAGTATTTTGTTGCGTCGCGCCACACCGCTCGCGTCCGGTGTAGACACGGTGAGAGCCATGCAGATGCACGTGAACACTGATTTCTGTTCGCGTCTATTTGTGCCTGAAATACTGTGCTCTGCAAGTATCCTTGCAAACGCAGTTGCTTATGGCTTAGGTGAAGGTAAACAGTTGAGAAAGAAAATGGATGTGCAACAGTATATTGGTTCACAGCAGTTTAATGTTCCTGTTGCTTTCTGTCATGAACGTTAATCAAACAACAAAACACACAGAAAAATCACTTTTGTAGCTTTAACACTGATTTGTTAGATTTAATTTATAATGAAATCTATGCAGTGTTATTTTACTTCTGATTATTCAATTTCTGTACCTGAATACTATTAGACTTACCTGAAAAATATAAAGCACTGCTTATTTCATTTGTATCTTTGTTCTGTTATTTATCCATGCTTGTAATTTGTTCATTTCCTATGCTGATTTACTCGCCTAAAAATCACCCCAATCATTGATTTTTTATATATTTTTTTGAAATAGAGCTATTCAAGTCATCTGGTGATTTTTTTTCATATCGCAATATATATAGCAGAAAAAAAAATGCATGTGAGGTTTTTTTCCCATATCGGCAGCCAATTTATATACAAATACCTTCTACCCGTACACACATGGGTTCGATTAATCACAATTAATCTTTTGACAGTCATATTATTTATTATTAACCCCCTGGGGGGGTTTTGTTGTTCCGAACCTGCACTGGTGCGGTCTGTCTCGTGTTTTCTTGATGACTGAAAAGAACTAAAAATACTCCGTAATTTTTGATCGTACTTATAAGAATAAGGTATCGTTTGAAACTGCAAAGGGTTTTATTTGTGTATAGTCATAATAAAAACAAAACAATGTGCTTTTGTAAAATAAAAAAAATAAACAAGGTACGTTCTCTGCCGTCTCGGTCTCTGTCACCTCTCTTCACAGACACATAAATAAAACAACATGAATCTCCGCGAATACTTGCCTCTAAGACATGAGAAATACATGCATAGAAAGCTTGAAATGTCTACTTCTAAATGAAGCAAGTCACGTCAGAAACAAATATTCTCTGATAAAGTAATCCGTATGAATGATTTTTTTCACATCATTTTGTAGCAAAAACTCTAGTCTACCACATCCAATTCTCAAAAGTCTTGTGAACAAATATTCTGTATGTGTTTTATGGCCTCATTTCAGTGACTTTTGAAAATTCAGTGAAATTTTGGTTTTCATTAACCACGCATAAACGTTGTTTTCTCTATTGTAGCCCAGTTTAAGCTGAATACAGTGTTATCAGTCTTATACAATTGTCAGGGCATGTCAAAACTTCTCCAAGGCCCCAAAACACCCTCAGACCCCAGAGGGTTTTAGAGGTGCATTTCTATTAGTTTGCATTGAATTTGTATATTAACTTACAGTGTCAAAGATATTTAGAAAACAAAAGTTAAAAAAAAACCAATGCAGTAATGTGTTTTAATGCACACACATACTGTTAAGCATGCAACACATGCAGACTATATAATATTATTTATATAAATAAATCACTTAAAAATTCTATAATTTATTTATATAATTAAATCAGTTTAATAATTGAACTACATCATATCACTGTTTCAATTTCAAAGCAATTATCTGTGCAGTCCAACATTCGAAAGAGGACTTTCAAATGGAAGTTTACTTCTGAGTCACCCAAACTCTCGCTCTCACTCTTATACAAGCTTTCTTAAGTGCACACATACACAAACACTCCCAAAATGCTGAAGCTACAGATGATATGCTGGAGGTTCCAGAGAAAACCCCATGACGGAGGACAAGTCAAAGGTTCAATAAACTATAGTAACACTCAAGGGAGAAAAGATCTAATGACTGACAGGATACAAACACAGAATGATGAATCACAAAGACTGCAGAATCATTTCCTAATGGCAACCAGACTCACAAGGACTTAGACGCTTTCATTACTTGTGAATCAATAATACAAAGATACTTTTTTGATGAACTGATTGAGCGATCAACTAATGCACATGCCAAATTGCAAATGAGATTGTCAGCCATTGCAACACAGACAAATTTGAAATTCTAGTTTTACATCCCAAGAGCGGAAAAAGTACGAAAATGAGCTTGTCCAAAGAATCTCAAATAGGACAAACACTTTTACATGCTTCCAATGGGATGAACAAGGGATCGATCTGAGATACTTTACAAACTAATAAAAAACAGTGACCTTTATCAAATGGCTACAGAGATGTATTAAAGGTCATCTATGAAGACTATACATATAAATAAAAGCTCCCAGCTAATAATGAGTCCCAGAGATTCAAACCCCACTCCACACCACAACAATGATCTAAAAACAGAAATTGCTGCACTAGGAATCATTACATGAGATGGCACCGTAAGAGATGAACTGTCTCGACACATAAATCTGCAAGACGATGCACAGAGGACACTCCCGTTTATGCAAATGCCACTGTACACTATGATTTGTCCCTGTACGGTGGACTCAGTATCACGTTTGACTGTATTACAGTTACTTTACTTAACCACCTTTTCATAGCTATTTAAAATCAAAATGAACAGCCAGTCTATTCATTGATCTCGACTGGACGGTGAACAGATTGTGCGTGCAGCTGTGCAGCATGATGATTCAAGGAGAGGGAATTCCACATCTTTTTCTTGACCACAGTTAATAGGATCCCTTTTGGCTCAGTCCTTTCCTAAGCGCATGAGCACACCGGACCGACGGGAACACGGTAGAAACAGTGGCATTTAAGAATATGGAAATGCGATAGCAAAAGCGGACTTTATCCTCTCTGAGAAATACCAGACCATCGGGCCCGGAGAACCACGAGGCCCACTCACACCCAGTGGCACTGCATTTCATAAACAAAGCTTATTTTTTAGGGATGTGGGCTCGTCTAATGGGGGAAGAGCGTGAGGAGGTTGAGAAACAAGAATGGGGGAAAGATGAGTGTGTTTGATTGGGCAGCCTTTCAGAGCCCACAAGTCTCATCATATTTCCTACTGAAGAAAAACAAAGCATTTGAACCCAGACATCACAATCACGTCCAGCCAGCTCGTTCGATCCAAAGGAGCATTCTTTCCTTCGGCGAGGCTGCTGCGAGTCCGTCGAAAACCAAACAGATCACCTACACCCAGAATCAGTCATACTGCAAGTGCACACCTCTGACTCACTCACACATGCAAACCACATCCCTTCCTCACTCGCTCGCAATCAGGTCTGTTTTCTCCTCTTTCTGCAACTGGCAGCTAAACAAGGAGTCCTCTTAAGGTACAAAATGAAATCATCTTGAGAGCTTTAACAACACCCTAAAAATTATAGTCATTAGGACTAGATAGATGTGACTAATCTAAACCACTTGTTAGGCGCTCCTACTGAAAGCCAAGCGAGGATTGATTGGTTTTTACTTAAATAATTAACTAATCACAAAGTTAGGAATTCAATGTGGCTATTGATTTCTTCTCAAATTAATCTCAGAGGGAGTCATTTGAACCCTTCATCTGATCTTGCAGAAAGTAAAAACCAATGGACTTATTGCCATGAAGATATAGGCCCAATGCAATTTGGGCTGAATTTTAGGCACTGCCAACACAATTTCATGGTAATTCTTAACTATTTTATGTTTTGCCAAATTGGTGGCTAATTCGTACAATCTGCTTACACCCCACTGATGATTAGGTTTAGAGGTGGACCTTCATGCTTACCGTTTCTAAAAAATTTTACATTTTCATATGAATCACATCATAAAAGTCACACAAAAAGGCCACCTTGTAAAACACTCATGCATGTTTTCTCATGAGAACAGCACTGCCATCTGATAAACCGTTAACCAGTGCAATGCATAGACATTTCTTTTTATGATTGCTTTGCCTCACAGAAAGATGTTAAGTAGCAACATGTGATGATAAAAAGCTAATGGCACTTTGTGTGCACAGTTCTTAGCTCTAGAAATTCAAGACACCAAGCAAATAACTTAACTCATCAGAGCTAATAAATGAGGTAATGTCATAAAGTGCCTCAGAGCAATGCCTTGTTGGCCAGTTTATGGAATATAATGACTTTCCTCAGCTTGTTTGTCATACAAACGCACAAAACTGTGTTAAGACAGTTATGAGCCTGCTGAGGTAACATTCATGTTTGCCAAAACTCTGATATTCTGCCGGATCTATCGTGTTATCTTCAACAGCACTATTAAATTAAAATGAAAGCCCTTTAATGTGTAGCTATCGAGCTATCAGCACAATGGGGACTTCAAAATATTATTTTTGTGTGTGTTTGGGAGTTGTTTTCGCGATTTACCTCATTTCCAAAGAGGACAACTTAATAAAGCCAGAATTATTTACTAATATTGTGTGGAATACGTTGTTTTCAAACCTAAGACAGCGGCCGGCGGCGTTCGCCGTAGCGCGTCCTACCTGAACAGGTGAATGCCATCCAGGTGAGGCACATGACTTGCATTTGAGTTTGAAAGGATATGGATTGCAAACCATTTTCAGACACCAACTCCTTGGGCGCGTGGTCTGCTTCAGATAGAAAAACACAACCGGTGCCAAAGACGGATAGGGCAAGGGTTCCCCGCCGCAAGCGGACGCCTCCTCCGCCGCTGCTCCGACTGCGCTCTCCCGCCTTTCGCCTCCATCAGACTCAAGCTCAATGCGCTCCCCGCCACCGGACAGGTCGTTAAGTCGTATAAAAGTCGTTGGAAGAGAGGAGCTACCCTCTGCTTCCCTCAACTGATGGTCCTCGGAGATATTTCCTCCATCTTCAGCCATCATTCACCCCCTTGAGGAGAGAAAACGCATGCATTACCAGCTGAACAATAGAAAAAGAAATCTGAATTATGAAATGTATTAAAAAAAAACATAAAAAATTAAAAGTCATGGTAGAAGAGCGTGCATGTCTATTTACACGTTTGTAAATAAAATGATACTTAATGAAATGTATTAAGAATAAATGTATTTTGAGTTTATTTATTAACGTCAGTGCATTTGAACAAAGAAGAGCCTATATATAAAAGGCAGGACTTTTGAGACTATTGCAATTTTACAGTATTGGATTGATGGAACTGTACTGAAAAAAACATCAACAACAAGCCACACTAACAATTCGATATGGTAGGCTACTTTGGTGTCCTATCATTAAATAAATAAATCCTTAATTTAAAAATAATAATAATTCTACATTGTAAATAAATGCCAATTATGACTTACTTTTAAACTTGGTACTAAATTTTAATATGATTACACAACATATAACGATCAGGCAAACGAGCGTGGTTATGTTTAACAATAATTCAGTCAAATATTATAAATGCTGATTTCTTACCTGTAATTGCGTCTGACAATATGCCCAAATCGAGCTTACTCATCGCATGATCATTTCGGTTGCAAAAGCAGTCCAAATGATGGTATTGAATAAGATCAGTAGGAGCTCGCAGGCTGAGTTTCCAGGTGGCAGTTACAGCGCAAGCAGGTTTATGGGCATCTCAGTGACTTGGACACCATGCCTTAAGATTTCAACATTGTATTTCGATGACCAACAACCAGATCAAAACTTGGCAGGTCCTGCAAAACTGCTTCCCAATCCTCAATTGTGCGCTTCGCTCGTTTTCTCCGTGTGCACGCACTTAAAAGTAATGATCAAAGATTACAATTTAATGTTTTTTTCTTTTCTATTAGATCACCGCAAAATCTACTGCTCAAAAGTATTCACAACAGTGACAATGATAGATCCTTAGACAATTAGTAAAATCCTTCAGAATCTTTTCTAAAGGTGCAAGCAGTGATTTTCTGTCTGCATATGAAAAGGAAAAGCTTAAGCTCGTGCTGAAAGGATGCGCAAGAGAGCTCTCTATGCTGAAGTCTTGTCTATTATTGCGAAAATACACAAGTCTCCAATGATTCTCCCAGTCGGCAGAACGGTCTATAGCACGAATCCGCTCATGCGAACCAATTCACAGCTGGATTCGCATTCAACTTCCAATCCCCGCCCCTTGAAGGCGCGTCCACCAATCAGAGACGACAATAACTCTGCATCTCTTTTGATTGCATTAAAGAAATGTCAATCAACACTGTACTAACATGTCTGGTGAAACAGCTGGAACCTTATTGTTTACACTGAACCAATAAAACTAGGAAGAGTTTGGGACCGGACCAAACAGACTATATGATTCGAACATGTTTATTATGCAAGGACATTTTATGTCACTGAACAGAGAGGAAACTATATATCAATATTATATATATATATATATATATATATATATATATAATTGTGTATGTGTGTGTGTGTTTGTGTGTGTTGGTGTTGTTGTGTGTGTGTGTGTGTGTGTGGTGTGTGTGTGTGTGGTGTGTGTGTGTGGATGAAGAACTACCAGTGCAGGAGCTTTCAACTTGTGACGTCCAATGACCCCCCCCACTCTAAAATGTAGGTAGCTTACATTTCAATGACTAAAGACCCACAGTGGGAGGGGATTTTTTTTTTAAATGATAAAAGCACATGAATAAAACATTGTCTGGAAAATATATACTTTGTTTAAAGTTGAACTATTCTTCGCATTATTTAAGTAGCTTACTGTTAAAATGTACCACAACGGAAACATTTTCAGTTGAATATAATCACATGATTTCTGAAAGCAAATTTAGATAATAAAATAGAAATGTAAGAAATATTGTGGTAAACATAATTAAGCCTAATGAATAATGTGAGTTAGTATTGTCACACCCATGGAAGTTTTGTTGTTTTCTTTCCCCATGTGCTCTGTGTGACCCAGTTCTTCCCTCGTGTTTGATTATGTTAGTCAGTTCACCTGTGTCCTTATTAGTTGATATTCCTAGCCTGTTTGTCCCTCGTTAGCTATAGTTGTAGTCTGTTCAGTTCTGTTTTGTCTGGTATTGTTGATGTTACCTTATGTGTTAGACCCTCTTCTTCGTGTGGATTACCATTAAAAGGATTTGTTATCATCTTTGTCATACCTTTGTCTCCCTATAACAGCAGTATCGTGACAAGTATATGTTAACTTTGACAGCCCCAAAAAATGGCTTTTGTAAACGGTCTTTAAAATTGTACAGCCCCTGTGTCCCACTAAGGACCCCCTGCCATTTTTAATTATTTCTGACTGTCCTGCAACAGGAATTTAAAACGTTTAATGTTCCTTTCTTAGATTGGTACTTTTCATAAAACTTAACACATTTTGCACCACTATGAACAATATAAAAAGTAGGATTTTAAACATTATTCAGTATAATGTGGATGTGGCATTTTAAAAGTAAATTATTATACACAGACAAACTAAAAACTCATGTAGATTCTTTGTACACTGCAAAAAAAATAAAAATAAACGATAAGTCATGCCATCATGTTTTTCCATTTTTTCGATTAATTTAACCAATTTCAACATCTTTTTTTAAGTTACAGGATTCAACTCGGTTTTTTTAAAGGGATAAGGCACCCAAAATGAAAATGTTGTTGTTTACTCACCCTCAAGTTGTTCTGTAAATCTGTATCAGTTTCTTTCTTTGGCTGAACACAAAAGAAGATATTTTGAAAAATGTTTGTAAACAAAAATAGTTTCTGTTCCCTGTTGACTTTCAAAGTATTTTTCCATAAGTCAGCAGGGACCCGCAAGTGTTTAGTTTCAAGTGTTTAGGGGTGAGTAAATGATGACAAAATAAAAAATTTTGGGTGAACTATACCTTTAAGACAGTTTAATATAATGACTGTAGTTTAATATAAATTACTTTTACAGCCAATTTGATTCTAATAAAAAAATGTAAGGCAGTAACTGAGTTTTTAAGTAGGTGGAAATGTTAAAGTCTAGTCTACATGGCCAGAGGTTTTTAAAACAATTCGATTAAAGCACAGAGGTGATGACCCAAAATCATTTCTCATTAGCTGAAGTCGAATTATCGTTTTAAAAAATATTTTCCTTGATTACAATGTACTTGACACTATATGATTTAATGAGATGAAAAGCTGGAATGGGGGAACATATGAAAAGTTACAGTACTTAAAATATCCTTGTTTTTGTGTATTCTACCATTTAAACAGGATGAATGTGTCCTTCCAAATAACAGTTCTATCTTTAACATACAATAACAGTTCAGTACATTATCTAGTACTTTATCATTTATTAGTGCTAGTCATTTATTATCAAGTCATTGCAGATAAGAACAACTAAAGATAACTGGATGTTTAGTAAAATATTTTAAATGTTGTTCCAGAGGTATGAAGCTCCAGAGTACTTCACAGTGTGTGGCTGCACATTATGAAACACCTTGAAACACAGAGGTAGAATGTCTTTAATCATGTCTATAAAATATGATCAACTGTAAAAGACCCACTTTCTGCACAGCATTGCTCTACTTTACATTGAAACTTTAAAGTGCAATAGTATGTAAGAGTGGGTAAACCAAGTCTCCCTTCACTGCCACCTATGGTAAAACAAAAACACATCAAGGAGCACACAGAGAAAAAAAATTAACTGAGAAAATACAATATTGATGCAATAGAAATAAGCGATGTGTTGTAAAACATGATTTAAATGGAAAAGAAAACAATATTACCACAGAAATATGAATTAATCCCAAGGTTTCTTCAGAAATGTGCAACTACAAAAAAATGATATTTTTTAAATCTAATTCTAACATTTTCACTACTTTTCGGTCTACACCATTAATTTTATGGACATTTTTGTTTACTCTAAAACACAATGCAATAAAGTGTAAAATTATAAATACTGGCAAAACACCTGTAAAAAATAAATACAGAAAAATTCCATCAAATTTTGCCCTTCACTGATTTTTTAGAGTGTACAGCCACTTATGTCAAGATAGTAAGTCCTTGTGGTTTAGAAGAATTCATGAAATGCACAGACAGAAACTTTATAATTAATGTAACTGCTTGCAAATATTTAATAAGGAAAATATGTTTTGAAATTTATGGGATTTATTTCCTATATATTCCAAAATATAATCACTAAACAAATTAATGAATAAAGTGTTAAAATATAGAAGAACATAATTACAGACTGCAATAGAATGACTTGATGCATTATGTAATTATTAATGCATCACCTTGGAGAGTAATTTCTCTTTTATTGTTGAATTTTTGTGTTAATTAAGATATGCTTGATTATAAAGCATTTTTGTTTAGTTTTGTTTGTGGCACAGAAATAGGGGTTTGAGTTTCCTCCAGACGTCATTAGTAGAAGATCGTGGCTGTAATGGGCTGTGCAGTCGGTGTTCCCCTCTGGAAGAACACGTCCTGCCAGCAACTTTGCTAAAGTTCCATCCTGATCCACTGGGGGCGAGGAGAGAGTTATCAAGGGCTCTGAAATTAGAGGTCAGTATCTAAAACTGATCACCATTTTTTAGGAACATTACTTAAAAAATTTATTTTTGTAATCCGTTTAAAAATTAATTCTACACTTGATATCATCAAAAAAAAAAATCCTCTGCCTTCTGGCAGAACAAAAATATTGAAATACACCTCACTCTATTCAAACAGTCTCCATTAAATCTTTGCATTATAAATTCACTCAAAACACATGGAAAAGAAAGTGTTTTTTTCATAAACTCATTTGATTGTAATGACAGAATATATTTTTGTTTGACAATTTTTCCATATTATGTCTCAAATATTTGGCTTGCATTAAAGGAGAATCAAATATATAAACCATATGCTTTGGCAAGACCACGACAAAATGGAAAATATGTCATTTCAGAGTTCTGACTTTGTGTATCTTTGTGTAAGGTTACCCACTATAAATGCTAGATTTTACTTAGTTAGTTAGTTATTCGTTCATTCTCTGATAGTCATCATAGCCTAGATATTAAAGATTTATTATTAAGAATATCAAAATATACCCACCTTACAGTTTGGCCATTATTGTAGCCTATAGCTTGTCAACTGATTTATTTCTCCTTGTCAAAAATGTCAAATCTGTCTCATCAGTTTTTTCCTCCAAATCCAATTTGAGATTTAGATGATGAGTCTGGTAACCCTAGTGAGAAACGCAGAGCCATCTATGACAGCGAGAGCACAGGAATGAGCAGGAGAAAACTGAGTGTGTGGCTGGGTTTTCCTAACCTTTGACCTCTGTCTTTCCTTTCTCCTCACTGCTTGACTTAAGCGGAGCTTCTCACCAAGAGGGCTCAGCTGGGCTTTATAAATAAGAGCAGAAAGGTCACAACCTGCCTCCATCTGACAGCCCTTACACCTACTTTGATAGGACTGGGTAAAATAAAGCTGACCTGCTGGTTTTCATCAGAGAGAAAGGAGGCCATCCATTCTGATGCTTACAAGCATCATCTCAAGATCTGTTGTATATATTGTATTTCTAACAGTCATGAAATCCCTTTTGTCATTACATTAAACTAAACCCTGACAGGAACAAGTAAATAAAAATATGTGGGAAAGAAATATTACATTGAGTTTAAATTATTTTATAATTTTAAGAAGCCTGCTTTCACTACAATCGATATGAGATTTAAATTGAGTCCCACAGTTCACACAAAAATGAAAATTCTGTCATCGTTTACTCACCCACAAGTTGTTCCAAGCGTCTATGAATTTCTTTATTCTGCTGAACACAAATAATATTTTGAATTTTGTACCCCATTGACTTCCATAGTATATTTTTCCATTCTGTTGAAGTCAGGAGGGACCAGCAACTGTTTGGTGACCAACATTCTTCAAAGTATTTTATGTTCAGCTGAAGAAAGAAAGAAAAACTCATACAGGTTTATAGCAACTTGAGCAACTTAAAACATTGTTACCTAATTTGTATCCTAAATGAACTATTCCCCCATAGACTGTTACAGTACAATGTCACACCTTCCGTTAGCAGCTGTTAGTCCCTATTATATCAGCACTCTTAAGAATGCTGCTTGATTGTTTGTATCTGGTTGCTGAATTAGCCAATCAGAATCAAGTATTCCAGAGAGCCCTATAGCCTAATAAGCACATTCAGCATATCAAAAGTCATTAAATGCATTTAATTCCTGAGATTGGAAGTTTGATTATTTCCATTCACATTCCAATTTTATTAAACAAACAAAAATATATTGTATGTATTTGGACACATAGGCCAGTGGTGACCTAAATGAAGATTGAATAAATGGTCTCAGTGCAGGTGCACAGAATAGAATCACTAAATTTAATTTCAGTAATAAAGACATTTTTACACATAAACATCAAGGGCAGAGAGAAAACCGTTAGAATTGAGAGTGTGTATATGTGTTCACCAATGTTTTTATATTTTGTTTAGATTTGTTTCATGTCAATTATGTTTTTTATTTTTTCAGTGCTTTTTATCTTTTAGCAGATTGTAAGTGTCAAGGGGACAAGAGAGTTTGAGTGGTAGACTGGTAGATCTATTATGCCAAGATTGATTCCCAGAGATCACATTTACAAACATGAATGATAAATATACCTCAAATGTATTGTAAGTTATACTTCTTTAAAATGCTGCCTACATAGGTTTTGAAACAGAGTATATATCTGTCCGTGGTCACTTTCCTGCTGTCTTGAGCTTAACCTCAGTCACCATCGCGTGACTCCTTGAGCCCGAGCGTGGGGCTGCCTTTATGTAAATCACTCTATGATTTATCAAAGTGGAGCGATAGAAATCACCAGGCAGGAATGTAAATTGGAAGCAGATCAGAGAGTCAGGGCAGGCTGAGCAGATGTTATAGGTACAATATAATCTACATCACTCACACACACTCCACAGCTCTGAGATACATATGATTTGGTGTTATTGCACATAACAGACCAATCTTGAACAGAACATCTTTGAGGCCTCCTACCCATTGCTTTTTAAACATTTTATTGGCCTGTAGAATGTGTGGGAGTGTATGGGAGTATTTATAGTGGCATAAAATGATTGAGTTTTGAATAAACCTAAAATTAAGTAAGGAAGTCAAAGTAGTGTACAAGGCACTGTGTAAAAGACAAAGGATTAACGCTATTTTGTAGTCAATCTCATCAATGTAAAAAAAAAGACTCACCAGCTGGTGCATTCATGGGGGATCTCAATAGGTGAAGGTGATTATTTCCGCAAAACAAGAGATTTTTAAAAATAGAAAGATGGTATATATTTTAAATATAGACCTCAGGGTCCTGACTATTGCCTCCTAAAATGAACATTTAGGAGCTAAAACTACTTTTTAGTTGACTAATTATAGAATCACTCTCTTTATGATAAACAATAAACAAAAAGTTGATCATGTATCACATGTTTTCATTAGAACAACCAGTCAGACAGATGTAAGTTTCACAAGCATACACATACAAAGGTAGAGGCCTAGGTCCAATAAAAAAAAAAGATTCATAGTTTAGTAAGTGGATCAGTTGCAATCTAAGAAATGAAGAATGAAGTTGGGGTCTGATTCGAATGGCACAAGTACAAGATTGTTTGGTGAATCGTTTTAACATTTTGAACCTGATATAGTAATTTTATGACTATACCAGATGTTCTAATAAATTTATATTGTAATGTACTGTAATGTGGTGTTTGGGTTTTGTTTCTTGTTAATTGTTTTCATGTCTTTTATTTTGTAGTTTGGCCACAGTCATGTTCTGTCCATTGATTCCCTTGTCTGTGTGTTATGTTCTGATTGGTTCCTTGGTTCATGTGTCATGTTCTCATTGGTTGGTTCTTGTCATGTGACCCTCATTGTTTGATATAAATAGCCCTCATGTTGCCTTTGTACTTTGTCTAGCTTTGATGTTGTAACTCTGCTGTTGGTGAGTCTGGTTATGCCAAGTCAAGTTTGTTCATGTCAAGTCTGTTCGATTCAAGTCTGTTATTACCAAGTCAAGTCTGTTCCTGTCAAGTCTTATGTTTTGTCTTTATGTAAATAAACTGCACTTGGTTTCTCACTTCAACTCGCCTTCAGGGATTAATCGTTTACCTCTTTAAGCATAAAGCTTGCCCCGTTTAAAGTTGTTTCAATTAAATGATTTATTGATTGATTGATTGATTGATTGATTGATTGATTGATTGATTGATTAATTGACACATTTGCTACACTCTAAAAAATGCTGGGTGTTTTCCAACCCCTGTTGTCAAATATGGACTAGCCAACTGTTGGGTTTAAAATTAATTTAAAATGTAACCCAACAGTTGGTTCGATCCATATTTTTACCCAACATTGTTGAACAACCCACATTTTTTTAAGAGTGTAACCATTTAAGTCATAGTCTGGACCCTGCATTTTATTTTTATTTCGCGCTTTGAAAAAATTTATTTGAACAAAAATTCACATGAGAGCTATGGAGCTTGTTTATGCAACAGGATAAAAATAGTTAATTGCAATTTTTTTCTCACAATTCTGAGTTTACATCTCTTAATTCTGACTTTTTCAGAATTGCGAGATAAAAACTAAGAAATGTGAGAGTCATAATCATCTTTTTTTTTTTATTCCACGGTGGAAAATAATTATTAGAATTGTGATATGCAAACTCAGAATTTCAAAAGTCAACTTGGTGAGGTCAGATTTCTAAGGAAATTGCGTAAACCCACATTTCGAGTTTATAACTTGCAACATTGTGAACAAGAGCATTATGATGAAAAGGCAGAATTTTGAGATAACAACCCAATTAGCAAAAGAAAAGTCCCAATTACCTCTTTATTACAAGGTGGACCCAAGCTTCAACTTTTAAAACAAAACCAATGGTATTTTTATACAAAAAAAAAAATAATCCAAATTTCAATGTATTTAAAAATTGTTCTACAATGTATGTTTTAAAGTTTATTTATTACTTTAATTTATTTATTAATTTTTAGCAGTGTTGATAATAGTAAAAGTAAATCAGAAGCATCTAAGAATCTGGATTTTGCCGCACACGTTGTCTCATGTATTCGCTTTAAACAAATGTAGGCTACCATATCTACACGGAAATGCAAGAAAACCCCACTGCCCTGCTATCAAGCCCTCAGAAACAGGCTACAAGCGAAAGATGGTAAATGAGTGTAAGGAAGGACATATTAGGGCAACAGCTTGATCTATGACTCTATCCCTGCCTTATCACTGAAGGTATATTCTCTCATTGCATGCAAGTTGGTATGAAGGCAGGGAAGCAGTGATTCGGTCAGAGGAGATATGGAGAGAGGAAGTGTTGCCAAAAGAAGTGATTTTCTCCTGAAGATCCCTGCGTTCGATTAGCCGAGTCATTTAAACCATATCTTCAGATCTTCCCTCAAGGACAAGCCAACACTCTGGGGAGTTGAAATGTGCATGCATTTCTGTCGCACATCGAACAAGCCCGATTGAGTCATAATATTTGCCAACGACGATAAGAGGGTCTAGATAAAATTCTTGCAAATAATTTCCTCCATATTTGTACAAAGGGCATCGGCTGGTTTTAATTGCTGCGATATAATGTCCAAGCGAGCACATCAGGAAAGAATGCTGGCCGCTTGCGTAGTGAATTCGTTGAGCTAGCATGAGTTCATGAAAAGCTTCTGAGAGTGCTCTGTATTTCTCTTGAAATTTAGATGGAGAGGTAGTGTTTAGAATAAACAGGAAATATTTCATTCAGAACTACAAAACTATATGGAAGCCCATTTACATCTTTGAGTAAATAAATAATTGAGACTTTGGATTTCACAATTGTGTCTGTATTCCTTAGAGTTTAGAATGTTTTACTTTTTATGTATACAATATATAAAGTATAATTTGTAACACCACTCAAATTTTGGGGTAAAAAGTTTTTTTTTTAAGATTATTTTTATACCATTATTTTAATTTTTTTTTAATTGTATTTAATACATTTTATCATTTTAAAAATAAAAATGCTGTTCTTTCGAATTTTTCACTCATCATAATATATACAGTATATATACACACACACAATATATGAAGCCGCTCACGGATGTCCCACTTATCATAGAAATGTTTTCGGAAATTCAGCTTTGCATCACAGGAATTAATTGCATTTTAAAACAGAAAACTGTTATTTTGAATTGCAAAAATATTTGACAATATTACTGTATTTTTGATCAGATAAAGGCAGCCTTGGTGAGCACAACAGACATTTAAAAATCCTACAAACCCCAAACTTATGATTGGTATTGCATCTCATGATTTTATTTTTTCACAACTGTGACTTTTTAAAAAAAATTTCCCCCACAATTTTCGATTTATATCTTGCACTCCAAGAGAAGTCTGTAAAAAAATTGGGCTCAATGTACAGCTAATATGAAGGAATTTTTGTATTGGCTTTTTCCATACTGATTTTTCCCCCCGTTGTTTTGCCCATATTTTGAATCATTGTGTTGCGTTTTAAGGTTAAAGGAAATGTCTGTAAACTTAACTTAAACTTCCTGGCAGAAAAAAAAGTACCTTTTACGTTTTTCTACAGATTTTTGCTTACAGTGCACCATGTAACTTTATATCACAAAATTATGACTTTATGTCTTATTTTAAATTTAATCTCAATTGAATTTTCATCAAAAGACAGGGGAGGTTTTCTTTTGAATAGAAAAACCTGCTGAAAAATTGTATTTGGTGACACCAGCAGCTCCAAAAAATTGTCCACTTTACATTTAACTCTCGTCTTGACGTGTGCAGTCAACCATTACTGACAACAGTACAGCAGCTGTACCTCATGCAGTTAACTTCCGTGACCGAGAGGGTGCAGATGGCACTGCCTGTTAACAGTTGCGCATCAAAATTCTTTCCTAGTTTTGATTAACTCCTCTTTCCCTGTCTACATGTGTTCAGAAATGTCTAACAAAATGTCAAGGCAATGCCAGGGCTGGTTTTTTTGCCAGGCCACACTTCTGTTCGAGCACCTGGGGGGGGGGGGGGGGGGGGGGGGGGCCGTCTCATCATATCCCAGTTTTTTCGAAGTGTCCTGGGACCTTCAACAGCCCTGAGGATGACAGTATCAGACTCAGCTCATCTGAGGTATCAGAATCTCTCTATATGTTGAATAAAGGCATCCTGAGTGCAAAGGCCTTTGGTTAACCTCATCGAATCAATACAAAAGTGATACATGACAATGTTTCGTTGGCATACAGTGGGTACGTAAAGTATTCAGACCCCCTTAATTTTTCACTCTTTGTTATATTGCAGCCATTTGCTAAAATCATTTAAGTTTTTTTTTTTTCCTTATTAATGTACACACAGCTCCCCATATTTACAGAAAAACACAGAAATGTTGACATTTTTCAGATTTATTAAAAAAGAAAAAATGAAAAAATGAAATATCACATGGTCCTAAGTATTCATACCCTTTGCTCAGTATTTAGTAGAAGCACCCTTTTGATTTTAATACAGCCATGAGTCTTTTTGGAAATATGCAACAAGTTTTTCACACCTGGATTTGGGGATCCTCTGCCATTTCAGATCCTCTCCAGTTCTGTCAGGTTTGATGGTAAACGTTGGTGGACAGCCATATTTAGGTCTCTCCAGAGATGCTCAATTGGGTTAAAGTCAGGGCTCTGGCTGGGCCATTCAAGAACAGTCACAGAGTTGTTGTTGTGAAGCCACTCCTTCGTTTTTTTTAGCTGTGTGCTTAGGGTCATTGCCTTGTTGGAAGGTAAACCTTCGGCCCAGTCTGAGGTCCTGATCACTGTGGAGAAGGTTTTTGTCCAGGATATCCCTTTACTTGGCCGCATTCATCTTTCCCTTAATTGCAACCAGTCATACTGTGCCTGCAGCTGAAAAACACCCCCACATCATGATGCTGCCACCACCATGTTTCACTGTTGTGACTGTATTGGACAGGTGATGAGCAGTGCCTTGTTTTCTCCACACATACCGCTAGAATTAAGGCCAAAAAGTTCTATCTTGGGTCTCATCAGACCAGAGAATCTTATTTCTCACCATCTTGTTTTTTAGCAAACTCCATGCGGGCTTTCATGTGTCTTGAACTGAGGAGCGGCCTTCCGTCGGTCCACTCTGCCATAAAGCCCCGACTGGTGGAGGGCTGCAGTGATTGTTGACTTTCTAAAACTTTCTCCCATCTCCCGACTGCATCTCTGGAGCCTAGCCACAGTGATCTTTGGGTTCTTCTGTACCTCTCTCACCAAGGCTCTTCTCCCCGATAGCTCAGTTTGGCCGGACGTCCAGCTCTAGGAAGGGTTCTGGTCGGCCCAACGTCTTCCATTAAGGATTATGGAGGCCACTGTGCTCATAGGAACCTTAAGTGCAGCAGAAATGTTTTTGTAACCTTGGCCAGTTCTGTGCCTTGCCACAATTCTGTCTCTTAGCTCTTCAGGCAGTTCCTTTGACCTCATGATTCTCATTTTGCTCTGACATGCACTGTGAGCTGTAAGTTCTTATATAGACAGGTGTGTGGCTTTTTTTATATAGTCCAATCAGTATAATCAAACACAGTTGGATTCAAATGAAGGTGTAGAACCATCTCAATGATGATTAGAAGAAATGGACAGCACCTGAGTTATATATGAGTGTCACAGCAAAGGGTCTGATACTTAGGACCATGTGATATTTCAGTTTTCTTTTTTAATAAATCTGCAAAATTGTCAACAATTCTGTGTTTTTCTGTCAATATGGGGTTGCTGTGTGTACATTAATGAGGAAAAAAATTACTTAAATTATTTTAGCAAATGGCTGAAATATAACAAAGAGAGAAAAATATAAGGGGGTCTGAATACTCTCCGTACACACTGTATATATATATCACGAGTTTTTAAAACAGATCAAACTCACATGACCTATTTGAAATAAGCTGATGTAGCGATGACAATCCCCCAGTGAACAGTTCTGGAGAAAATGGGCTGGAGCGTTTGCTAAATATGACATACAGTATCTGACAGAAGTGAGTACACACCTCACATTTTTGTAAATATTTATTATATCTTTTCATGTGACAACACTGAAGAAATGGCACTTTGCTATAATGTAAAGTAGTGAGTGTATAGCTTCTTGTATAACAGTGTAAATTTGCTGTTGCCCTCAAAATAACTCAACACACATCCATTAATTTCTAAACTGCTGGCCACAAAAGTGAGTGCACCCTGAAGTGAAAATGTCCAAATTTGGCCCAATTAGCCATTTTCTCTCCCCGGTGTCATGTGACTCATTAGTGTTACAAGGTCTCAGGTGTGAATGGGGAGCAGGTGTGTTAAATTTGGTGTTATCGCTCTCACTCTCTCATACTGGTCAATGGAAGTTCAACATGGCACCTCATGGAAAAGAACTCTCTGAGGATCTGAAAAAAATAATTGTTGGTCTACATAAAGATGGCGTAGGCTATAAAAAGATTGCCAAGACCCTGACACTGAGCTGCAGCACGGTGGCCAAGACATACAGTGGTTTAACAGGACGGGTTCTACTCAGAACAGGCCTCGCCATGGTCGACCAAAGAAGTTGAGTGCATGTGCTCAATGTCATATCCAGAGGTTGTGTTTGGGAAATTGGCATATGAGTGCTGCCAGCATTGCTGCAGAGGTTGAAGGGGTGGGGTGTCAGCCTGTCAGTGCTCAGACCATACGCCGCACACTGCATTAAATTGGTCTGCATGGCTGTCGTCCCAGAAGGAAGCCTCTTCTAAAGATGATGCATAATAAAGCCTGACAACAGTTTGCTGAAGACAAGCAGACTAAGGACTTGGATTACTGGAACCATGCCCTGTGGTCTGATGAGACCAAGATAAACTTATTTGGTTCAGATGGTGTCAAGCGTGTGTGGCGGCAACCAGGTGAGGAGTACAAAGACAAGTGTGTCTTGCCTACAGTAAAGCATGGTGGTGGGAGTGTCATGGTCTGGCGCTGCATGAGTGCTGTCGGCACTGGGGAGCTACAGTTCATTGAGGGAACCATGAATGCCAACATGTACTGTGACATACTGAAGCAGAGCATGTTCCCCTCCCTTCGGAGACTGTGCCGCAGGGCAGTATTCCAACATGATTATGACCCCAAACACACCTCCAAGACGACCACTGCCTTGCTAAAGAAGCTGAGGGTAAAGGTGATGTCTCCATCATGTGAAGGCCAAGCATGTCTCCAGACCTAAACCCTATTGAGCATCTCAAGGTCTCTAACATCCACCAGCTCCGTGATGTCGTCATGGAGGAGTGGAAGAGGACCCCAGTGGCAACCTGTGAAGCTCTGGTAAACTCCATGCCCAAGAGGGTTAAGGCAGTGCTGGAAAATAATGGTGGCCACACAAAATATTGACACTTTGGGCCCAATTTGGACATTTTCACTTAGGGGTGTACTCCCTTTTGTGGCCAGCAGTTTAGACATTCATGGCTGTGAGCTATTTTGAAGGGACAGCAAATTTACAAATTTACCAACTGTACACACACTACTTTTCATTGTAGCAAAGTGTAATTTCTTCAATGTAAAATATTTACCCAAAATGGAGGGGTGTATTCACTTCTGTGAGATACTGTATATATGAGTAAGTAAGAAACGGGGTCACACTCAACATGTGCCTTGTGGTCATTTGTATCATTAGGGTCAGAATATGTAAGAGGAGGGCAATGACACTGCATATGAAAAGCATGATTGATTTTCCTGCCGCCTCTGTCTGCCTCAGGTAACTAGGCTAACATGATGAACTAGTCTCTCTATTTACCCACTAGCCTCCATTGCTCTAGTTAGCTTGAATCCCACATGCAAAAACATTCTGGTCAAACCCAATAAATCTTACAAGTGCGAGAGATGAGAGTTCCTGGCTGTATCTGTGGATAATTTAATCTGGAGGTTTGCTTACTGAATTTATATCAGCTGGGGGGTCTGGCGAGAATAATTCACTAATATATGTAATAGATAAATATTATTATTTTTAATGAACTTAAAATAATTAGAAACATTTTGATCATAAATGTATAACATTGTGTCTATTACTGAATGATAACTGTCTGACTGTATTCAGTGATCTTATTAATCTTACAAAGGGGTAAAAAAAACTAAAAAACATACTCACGTGGCTAATTTAAAAACTGCAGACCTAGATTAAACAGATCCAACAACAACACTGGGCACATGGGAACATCCCTGATACTACCCTGTGGACACATTTGCATATGGAAAGGACGACAGATACTGTCAGATGTTACAAAACCCAGAAATACTATCATTTCATTAAATTTTTCATTCGTTAAGTGATATTCTCATCAAGATTGGTACAAGATTATTCTTCCATAAATTTTATATTTAGTTGCTGATATTTCAAGATGAACCCTTACTGGACTGAAGCAACTTAGGTTTACCCGATTATCCACACAGCATTTTTTAATTTTCTTTTTTTTAGAATGTTAAAATGTATCAAATACAATACATCAGGCTTTTGAGAAATGTATATATGTTCATCTCTCAATCATCATAGCATTACATTACGATTTCTCCCCTCCACACAGTAAAAACCACAGAGCTTTGATCATACATCTAAGCATTTAAATATAAGTCATATTATTAGGAGCTACACAGAATGACAACTGATATTTATATGCATTTTATTTTAGTATAGCTACTACTAGGCTATACTTTTGAGCATACAGGTGCATCTCAATAAATTTAGAATGTCGTGGAAAAGTTCATTTATTTCAGTAATTCAACTCAAATTGGGAAACTTGTGTATTAAATAAATTCAGTGCACACAGACTGAAGTAGTTTTAAGTCTTTGGTTCTTTATGTGATGATTTTGGCTCACATTAACAAAAACCCACCAATTCACGATCCCAACAAATTAGAATAGGTGCATGCCATCCAGCTATCACATCAAACACCTGCAAAGGTTTTCTGAGCCTTCAAAATGGTCTCAGTTTGGTTCACTAGGTTACACAATCATGGGGAAGATTGCTGACTTGACAGATGTCCAGAAGACAATCATTGGACACCCTTCACAAGGAGGGTAAGCCACAAACATTCATTGCCAAGAAGCTGGCTGTTCACAGAGTGCTGTATTCAAGCATGTTAACAGAAATTTGAGTGGAAGGAAAAAGTTTGGAAGAAAAAGATGCACAACCAACTTAGAGAGCCGCAGCCTTATGAGGGTTGTCAAGCGAAATCGATTCAAGAATTTGATTGAACTTCACAAGGAATGGATTGAGGCTGGTGTCAAGGCATCAAGAGCCAGCACACACAGACGTGTCAAGGATTTGGCTACAGTTGTCGTATTCCCCTTGTTAAGCCACTCCTGAACCACAGACAGCGTCAGAGGCGTCTTACCTGGGCTAAGTAGAAGAATAACTGGACTGTTGCCCAGTTGTCCAAAGTCTTCTTTTCAGATGAGAGGAAGTTTTGTATTTCATTTTGAAACCAAGGTCTTAGAGTCTGGAGGATGGGTGGAGAAGGTCATAGCCCAAGTTGTTTGAAGTCCAGTTTTAAGTTTCCACAGTCTGTGATGATTTCGGTGTTGGTGTTGGTGTTGGTGTCATCTGCTGGTGTTGGTCCATTTTGTTTTTTTGAAAACCAACGTCACTGCACCTTTTTACCAAGAAATTTTGGAGCACTTCATGTTTTCTTCTGCTGACCAGCTTTTTGAAGATCCTGATTTCATTTTCCAGCAGGATTTGACACCTGCACACACTGCCAAAAGCACCAAAAGCTGGTTTAATGACCATGGTGTTGGTGTGCTTGATTGGCCTGCAAACTCTCCTGACCTGAACCCCATAGAGAATCTGTGGTGTATTGTCAAGAGGAAAATGAGAAACAAGAGACCAAAAAATGCAGATGAGCTGAAGGCCACTGTCAAAGAAACCTGGGCTTCCATACCACCTCAGCAGTGCCACAGGCTGATTGTCTCCATGCCACGCCGTACTGATGCAGTAATTCTTGCAAAAGGAGCCCCTACCAAGTATTGTACATGTACAGTAAATGAACATACTTTCAGAAGGCCAAAAATTCACTAAAATGTTTTTTTTATTGGTCTTATGAAGTATTCTAATTTGTTGAGATAGTTAATTGGTTGGTTTTTGTTAAATGTGAGCAAAAATAATCACAATTAAAAGAACCAAAGATTTTTCAGTCTGTGTGCATTGAATTTATTTAATACACGAGTTTCACAATTTGAGTTGAATTACTGAAATAAATGAACTTTTCCATGACATTCTAATTTATTGAGATGCACCTGTACTTTCATAACATCTCCTTGATTTACCATCATTGATCAAAATCTTACTTTTAAATGATATAAATACCAGGCAAACTGCACCAAATTGTGTTATTTGTTCATTTTTTTCCTCCTTGAGTGTGAACCTAGATCATATAAGCATGATGTAATCATATATTGTCGCAGCATATACACTCAATCAAAAAAAATATTTTGTCTATTTTCAATACTGATAAACTGTTTCCAGCTTTCAAAGAGCACCAACTGCACTATAAAATAATAAGAAGAAATATTTCTCGAGCACTAAATCAGGCATATTAGAATGATTTCTGAAGGAACATTGACACTGGAATAATGATGCTGCTGAACTCAGCTTTGCCAACACAGAATTACATTTTAAATATATTGAAACAGAATTGTAATAATATTTCACACTATTAGTGTTTTTATTCACATAAAAAAAAATCTTACAGATTTTAAAATTTTATATTAATGAGATAGTTCTCCCAAAAATGGAAATTATGTCATTCATTACTCACCCTCGTGTCGTTCCAAAACCGTAAGACCTTTGTTCATCTTCAGAACACAAATTAAAGGGGTCATATGATGCTGCTAAAATAACTTTATTTGTATTTGGTGTACGGAATGTGTTTATGCGTTTTAAAGTAAAAAAAAACACATTATTTTCCACGTACTTTACATTATTGTTTCTCCTCTATGTCCTGCCTTTCTGAAACTCTTCAATTTTTACAAAGCTCATCGGTCTTAAAAGCGAGGTGTGCTGTGATTGGCCAGCTATCCAGTGATTGGCCAAATACCTCAAGCGTGAAACGGAAATGTTACACCCCTCACATACTATTGATGCCGTGTCAGGCCGGAGCGACGACACAAAAACATTAAAAACCATTACAAACGAGGCATTTGTTGCATCCATTGGGGACATAATTACAGATTATAATGACTTATATTGTCTTTTTACGCGTTGCTTTGCATCGTGCCGTGTAAACATAAAATCATGTCTGTATTTGTGATTGGAGAAATTACAAACTACAAGCGCTACTTTACACTGCTCAAATCTCGTGTTTGAATCGTCGGTGGCAAATCCTTTAAAAATGAAAACTTACTTTCAGACTGTGAGTCAGAACAGCCGGCATTGTAGGCTACTCTGCAGGTTCAGGAGACAGTCCTCCATAAAATGTGCAGCACTCATCTGAATGTTTGGGTTGAACTGTTTTGGAAGAGTGTTGTAAATACAACTTACCACTGATTTGAGTCGTTTCCCTCTTTTGGAAGACCAAACTAAGTAGTTTCCCTTTCACAACGAAACAAGGCGGGCCTAGCGTGAGCTGAGCCGGCGGCTTAGCGTGAATGAGGCTTTCAGAGTGTAGCAGAGGCGGCGGGTTGAGACCGGCGCCGCCGGCCAGAGTCCACGAAGGAGTCGGCACGGCACATGTGACGACCCCGGCTGGACTCCGCTTCATCCACGGTGAAAACCGATCCGGCGATACACAGCACTACGGATTTGATGTTATGCGCCCAGCGACCACACAGATGCACTCTAGGCCCTGACAGCATATACGTCCATCTTTTGGACAACGCAAAACAAGTACGTTTCGCTTGTCACGATACGCAGCACACTCGTCTTCCACTGACATGGCGGCGAGCGCACCAATACTACAGTGAGAATATACAAGTTACGCCTTCTTTCTTTGCGTGAACTTTGGGCAGCGTTATGCAAATCTTCGCACATAGTGAGGTAGATATGTGGGGGGTGTGTTAGAATGAGCCGTTTTAGGTAGGGTGTGGCTGACTCTTAACTTTTATAAAAAAAATATCTCTTTGGATTTGAGAATTTAGTCTTTGCAACTTAACAGATCTCCTTTATGCACCAAGAGCTCGTAACACCCCAAAGAGAAAGGAAAAAATGAAATCGCATCATATGACCCCTTTAAGATATTTTTTTAAGACGCGAAGACATTCTTTGGCGGCAAAGAAATTAAAATAATGACTTTATCAACATTTCTTGGTACTGTCTGAACGCGCATCGAAGACATGACACGTAAGAGAAGAATTGTTGAATCAGGCCATTATTTTTGTTTCTTGGGAGCACAAAAAGTATTCGTATATAGCTTCATAAAAGAGCGGTTGGAACCACTGATGTCGCACACATGGACTATGTAACTCATGTTCCTTAGTACCTTTCTGGCCTTGACTCGCGGTTTCATCAAAAATATCTTAATTTTTGTTCCTAAGATGAACGAAGGTCTTACTGGTTTGGAACGACATGAGGGTGATTATTAATGACAGAATTATCATTATTGGGTCAATTATCCGTTTTATATTTCATTGGTATGGCTGGCACCCATACAATAGAAGCCAAGCAGAAAATAAAGTGATGCAACACGTTTGGTCTCTTATTTTCTTGTACCTCGCAGGACTGAATTCTGGGATGGCATCTACTTGTAGGACTGGATCTTCATGATCAAGAATACGGACATGTACCATCAACCGATCAGAAACAGAGCCAGGAACAGGGGACAGAGAGAGCCTTGGCTGCATTTGATTTATGTAATGGTTTGAAAGAATGGACAGGAAACAGAGGCGGCCTCTAAACGCTGAAGGGATGTGGCGCGACAGTAGGCATCTTCTGGCATGAGCTCACTGACCTCACTTGACCACATCAGCTCCTTTGCGTCTTCCTGTATATCATTACCCAATTGCGACGCCACAAAAGTGACAGACCTCTCCTTCCCCGCCTGCCGCTCTCTGTGTGTACACTATGAAATGTCACATATATCGCCGATCACCGCGGCGCACTGGAGTGAATTTACTGCTTCAACACGGTCCCTTGTGTTTGTGTTCTTCCTCTCTTCCCTGACCTTCTTTACTGATGAATATGTATGGCCAGGTCCGTTCCTCAACAACAGCTCGTGCACCGGGCATTGGGGCAACGGAGAATACTAAAATCAATCACCGGCAGTGTCAGTGCAAACCCACCACACACTCCATCTACTCGGTATAGCTGGAAACGAAAGTACATTACATGCTGAAGAATTAGGCTACGAACCAGCTGATGACACACAGAGTCACATTGTTGCCGCTATACGGTAACAATTTTCCAATTGGATGACATGCGCTGCTGGTCAGGGAGTGTGTACTGTATGTGAGCATGTGGCAGAAGGATGGCTAATTGTCTCCTCTGGGAAGAGTAGATCAGGGCAGAAATGCTCCACTGTGAAGACGGGCCAGCTAACTTTGATGCACTTTCAAAAAGGACCTAGAAATTGAAAGAGAAAACAACCAATCAGTCAGCAAGGGGGAAAAAAATAGAAAATGTTGTTGGACAAGACAATTATATTAACTTTAGTGAAGGTAAAATGTGATTGCAAAAACAATAACTTTTAAAATAGATTCCCAAACAATCAACTTGTCTTCTATTTTTTAGAAAACATCATGCACAGTGTTATTATCGAAAGTGAAAACTAAAACTGTCCATTTGGGCACTTGAAGCGGAGAGATTTAACCAATCATCGCTATATCTGGGGATCAGCAATCAAGCTCGCTCTCGCTGCGATCGTCGGGGGGGGTGGGTGTCGGGGGATGGTGAAATGGAGCAGTCGGCCGACAGATTTGGACGGATAATCTGGCCCGCTGGCTGAAACATGTCAAAGGAGAGAGAGAGAGAGACGATGGACATTATCTGCTAAAACACACAATAAAACTCAGCTCGACTGAATGAATCCAGGTCACCGGCTGCTACAATAGAGCATGTAGAAGCCCAGTGACTTTAGATGCTAAATTACACACAGACCGTTATTTGGAAGCTGATTTGCAGCCATCACTGAAGATTCTCATGGAGAACTTAAAGATGCACGATATGCAAAACATTCAAACTCATTCAAAACATGCAAAAACTCCAAAAACACACCTATATGCACAATTCACTCCAGTTTCTGGCTGAAATGACCACTGGTGGAAGTAAAGCACCAAAGACTTTTTATTAACTCAAAAAAAATGTATTTTAGTCGTTTGCTCAGTTTACTTAAAATAAGATAAAACAACACAAATCTTTAGTTTTTTACTCCGTTGTTATTTGCAAGTTGTCAAAATTAAGTCTGTTGTAACTCGTTCAGTTTGAGTTATGCTTTATATAATCCATTATTGAGATAACATAACTTCTATTAAGTGCAATGAAATTAGTATTTGAGTAAAATGAACTTCAAATTGGACTGTTAGGTTAGGTTAAGTGCACAAGCGATGAAATTAAAGCTCTTCCAGTCTTTTCCTAATTTTAAAGTATCATCGAAATTGTCTTTCGAGAGTATTTTAGTTGCTGTCTGCGGCCCTGAAACACGTTTTAACATCAAGTGAATAAAGTCGAAGAAGCACCTTTCCGTTTCAGAGTGGTGTCATTTGAAAAATGGAGAGAAAATTGTGACCATTACTCAAAGGAGAAAATGCAATGTTTTGTCGGCGCTGAACACTTTGGTTAAGTGGCCGATTTGAGCGAGATTCACGGGTCCGTCTGGTCATTATTTCAATCTCTCCGGTACGGGTCCAGAATGCCGATGCGGTGGGTGCGAGCAAACTCTCTGCGCTCATGTCAATGCATGAGAGCCACAGCCGCTGGGGCGCAGCTTCAGTTTGGACAATAAAAAACAAGCAAGAGGGGTGATCGAACCTTTCCCAAGCAGCAGAGACACGGACAATCCCCGAGGAGAACAACAGAACACCTTCGAATCGCTTGTGACATAACCTCAGTACTGTACATCTGTAAATAAGTCATCAAGCCTTCCCCTGTAAAACACAACAAAAAACAAAAAAAAAAAATGTGTGTCCCTGCAGCACAAAGCAGTGTTAAGTCGCTGGGGATATTGTAGCAATAGCCAAAAAATACATTGTATGGGTCACAATTATACATTCCTCTTTTATGCCAAAAATCATTAGGATATTTTGTTCCATGAAGATATTTTGTAAATTATTAAACCGTAAATATATCAAAACTTAATGTTTGATTAGTACTATGCATTTGCTAAGAACTTCATTTGCACAACTTTAAAAACGATTTTCTCAATATTTAGATTTTTGTGCACCCTCAGATTCCAGATTTTCTAATAGTTGTATCTCAGCCGAATATCGTCCGATCCTAACAAACCTTACATTAATGGAAAGATTATTTATACATATGACGCATAAACCTCAATTTCCAAAATTGACCCTTATGATTGGTTTTGTGCTCCAGGGTCACATATACACATTCACAATTCGGTCTATCAACATTTTTACGTGGAGCACAAAAGAAAATATTTGGAAAAATGTGGGGGTTTATTTGGTCCATACAATGAAAGTCATCGGGGTCCATGCAATGTTTGGATCTCAGTTTTCTCCAAAACATCATATTTAGTGTTTCACAGAAGGACGAAAAGCACAAAAAACAGCATTTAAACACTAAATTAATGCCAAAAAAACAACACCACCACTTAGTATAAAGACTCCTATAAACTATATAAAAAATAAACACAGAAATATTTCATTAAATTAGTATCTATAAAGAATATAATAACATTAAATACTATTTATTTTAACTATAATTATTAAAAAATAATAATTAAATAAAAAAACCTTCAATAATACACACCCCTACTTATTGTAAATATAATAATCCTATTTAAATAAATAAGTGTATTATAATATAATTATATATCAACTCATTTCTGTACATTTATCTGTAAGTTGCAGTCACACTAAATGAGATTCAAAAATGTGATTAAATTAGAAATCTAAATTCTAATGCTCAATTAATTCACACCGACTCTCTATGAATCCCCGCCCTCGAAAGACACATCAGCCAATCCAAAGTTAGCAGACCCAATGTGCAAAATGACTGACAAGCAGAGAGTGTCTGTGATTGGCTGAAGAATTGCAGACCACTCCCTTTGACTCTTAAAATACTTGCAGGCATGCTGTTTGAATGAATTGTTTGCTGATATCTGGGGGAAATGTAAATATTATTGCAAACAAAGTGAAATAACATGTTCCTGTCTATGGCTAATGCTTTTTGAAATATTGTCAAAATTGGTGCTTTTGAGAACGTTTTAGTTTCATCTACAACCCTGAAATTAGAATTGTGTTTTAAAGTCAAGCAAGCATTCTGTTGCTCATTTCAACCATGCCTCCTCTTTACGAAACCCCGCCCTCTAAAGACACACCAGCCAATCCAATGCAAGAGCACCTGAATGTACAAAATGATTGACAGATGAAGAGTGTTTGTGATTGGCTAAAGAGCTCGAGGCCACTCCCAATGACAGATACTTCAATATTAGCTGCTGTCATTATCACGTACAGTATCTAACCACTTTTTCTTTTATGGTTTAACAGTAAGTTGAACTGCTTTATATTCCGAGCAGTCATTAGTTTGACGAACTACAGTTTCAAAGCAACTTCAGCCTCACATTAATCTGCCCAAAAGCCCTCGAATCCAGCAGAAAACACAACAAAGGCAGAAAAGGAGAGAGAACAGGGATATTTGTTTCACTCTACAGTCTCTATAAGTCTAATTTGTAAGAAAGGCGTCCGCTGAGGGTTGATCTTCAGCTGGGATGCTCATTATGTTTGATCATCGCAATAAACAAGACCATTAACACGCCTTGTTGTTTTAAGATCCGGAACAAATTCCTCTTGTTCTCTCTGCTTTGAGAGAGAGGGAATAACTCAAGGTTGTGCGTTCAGACGCACACTTTGGAGAATTATGAAACGAGTGGGGAGAAAATGAAAAGCTGGTGTGATTTATCACGAACGAGTGAAGCAGAAATCACGTTATCTGTGGAACCCAATACAGCAAACACACCAAAGTACATTTATCCCGTCCGAGTTACCTGATTCCCGCTCTGCAGCGTGTGATGGATTTGCTCGGATCAATAATTTGGACTTGGTGTATATGAAACGGCAGATGAAAATGATCTGAGCAGTCATTCACGTGCAAGCGCTGCTTGACTCGGATCACATGAAGTCTTTGTTACACAGAATAAACGCTTCTTCTACATACTACCAGTCAAAAAGTGAAATAATTACGATTTTTTAAAATGTTTTTGAAAAGTCTCTCATGCTCACCAAAGCTGCATCTATTTGATAAAAATAGCAAAATAGTAAACGCAATTGTAAATATTATAACATTCTCTACAACAGCAATGTTTATCTACATGTTATATCAATGTTAGACAACTGTCAAAAAAAGAAAATGGTAATAATATACTGATGCATGCGCAGGAAAAAAAAAAAACTAAAGTATATTTCAGCATCCTAATGCTAGACCAGTCTAATCGCGTAAGCATCATAGCAAATCTTCACCGAACTCGACGTAACATACATATGCTGATCTGCTGCTCAAGAAACATTAGAATCTACAATCATAATAAAAATTATATGTCTCTCGATTTATACAATTAAAATTTGGATAGAAACAAATATTTAAGGGTTTAGATTAAAAATTTACATTTATTTATTACTCAGATGAAATTTTGTTTTACGATTTACATTCATTTAGCAATTACTTACATGGTCACAATTATATACATTTAATGAATATTAATTTTAAAATATTTATTTAATATGAAATAACAAATATAATTAATACTATTAAAATATATCTCATAATATATCAAGATATAAGGTATATAGATATATTTCATATTATGATTTAACAAAAATTTAATTCCTTCTTTCCCAATTCTGATTATTATCTATGTTGAAAACATCGAGCGAAAGCGAAGCACATGTTTAATAAAAAAAATATGCAAGTGAGAAACCAACAAGAACTATCGATGCATTTATAAATTTCTCAGGTCACCACAAGATGACCTAAAAGATTCAAAAGTAACAAACAATCACTTTTAGAAATAAGGAAATACATACTGTAACATTATAAGCATGTCTTTACTGTCCGAAACCAAAATTTGATGACAGGCTTAATGAGCAAGATAACGAACCGTGCTTCATATTAATCCAATGTTTTCGGTGAGCTGAACAAATGATAGAAATTCTAGAACAGAATCAATGGATGACCGTGAAGTCGTAGAGAGTGGAGATGGATGCGTGGGTGGGGAAAAATACCGAGGCAGTGGTGGGCGTGCGGGGCAACAGAAAATACATTAGCAGTGGGGGGGGAGTTGAAAAACAGGATGATCCACAGAAAACAGCGGCTGGTTTAATCTAAAAGGGTAGAGATTTTACAGATTTTACTAGTGTTTTGAGGTTAAACATAAATTCAGCTGCTAGTGAGCAGAAAAGGGGGGAGATGAGACATAGGGTGGGTCGGTTTCGACGAGGGTCTTTTGGGGAGTGTATTTTTTATAATATGCGTAATCTAGCCCGTGTAGTCTGACCCTGCTGTACGAACAGAAAGATGCACAAAAATCCTAAATCAATCAACCAATCAGTTCATGTCTGTAAACGTCACACCAAACGATCAGCAGAACTGATTCTCACAAGTACTTTAAATCTCAACAGCTTCATCCCATCAGCTCTTGCTGACGCATCGCTTCATAAAGCATGAACGTGGCGTCTTGCGCTCTGCTTCATCTGTGCACTAACACAAAACAATAAAACAATACTCCTGAACTCAGAGATTTTATATGAACACATCAGAGTCTCGTCTGTGTTTCTCGCTCGTGTTCAGTGGACTTCACAGGTTCCTCGAGCGTTTAATTGATGACGGAAGGAAACATGACGAATAGTGCTCCGCACACGAGTTGTTTCAAATCTAAAGCGTCGCTGGCATGAATTAATGGTGTGTTAAACAAAGGCAGGCTGCCCAGACGTCCCACAGCCTCATTAATACGCTGAATTATTAAATCCAAAAGACTTTTGACCTATTTTTCCATCAACTATTCCATCATAACAGCACACGGTCTTCAGAAAACAGCCTTCTTTCATTTAAAAAACAAAACATATTAACCTATTTGTGTTCAGATCAACTTTTAATTTAGTTTAATTTATTAGTAATTAGTAATTTTAGTAATTTTGTATTAGTAGTAGTAGTAGTAGTACGTGAGTAATTGGTTTAAGAATACACATTAGTGCTTTATTATTATTAGGTTATTATCAATAACTGACTCTCTTATAATGGACATAAAATAAGACTTTTATTCGATATTGAATAAATGTACCAGATACTTAGAATAAAAAAAATCTAAGTCGTACTATAAATATATTTTAATAAAATAGCGATTATATTAGGTTTATATAATCATAAATGGCTTATCTCCCAAATCAACTATTTCTCACAATATTGGCTATTTCTATAAGTATTATTCTGAGCTCCCGAATAAATGATTCTTGAAGACGCACCAAGCCATACAAAATCATAAAAATAATACAATTAAAAATAAAAAAATAATATCTATCTATAAGTATAGAAATAAAGAATGCACAGAAAAGATATCAATATAGCAATAATAGACATGAAATGCTTTAATCTTTTTACTATTATATAGAATCGATACAAATCACAGAATCCATAATATGTACAAATAAATGTCATGAGAGTGGTTAATATATAATGATATCTATATAATACTATAATATTTGTATAATATAATATCAAATATAAAAAATTATAAACGTATTATTTAAGAATATTAATCTTAATGTAATTCTAAACAATCATAGATAATTATATTATTATTAGTAGTAGTATTAATATAATGACACTAATAACACCTTTTATTAGTATTATACACTCAAAATAAATGTTTAAGCCTTTTTTAAGATTTACACAATTGAAAAAATAGTAAAATTCGAATCAAAATGAATTGAATAATCCTCATGTGTTTTAAGTGAATAATTGATTAACGATCGCTCAGTTATTCAATTAAAGTATGTATGAATATAAATATTTGATGGAATTTTAATATGAACTAAATTGCATGAATCTTGAGAAAAGGCTTGTATGTTGCTTAAATAAAGAACCAAGTAATGCAGGCAAAACACACCACATATAGAAAGCAGAGAAAGAAATCAAATGAAAAGCGCTGGGATGATAATTGCGAGCCGGTGTAAGAGAGCAGGAGCTGAGAGAGATAACGAGTTTATCAGTAAATGCATCTTCACTCAACAATGTTTAGAGATTTGTAGATTTTTTAGCAGCGTAACGCTGATGTTTACTGTAAATCACTCTTAATGATATGTTTTAGGCCAGATCTACTGCTAATGAGAAAACAAAACCACTCTCTGTGCATTGATGAAGCATTCGGCTCAAGAGATCTCCAAACTTCTGCTGCTTTCAACGGCTTTGGAACAGAAGTCACGTCTGAAGCCAGAGCCGCAGGTTTACGTCTCTTAAATAACAAACCATAATGCACTGCAACCCTCCTGCGTTAAAAGACGAGTGTGAATATTCAGGTAGAGTCTGGAATGAATATTAAATGATTACATCTGAGCGTGTTTTACGCCTCTCTGCCACGCTTCAGAAGGACGGATGCAGATGTTTGATAACATGCACAGCGTCACGAGGAATCCTTCATTCAATTCTGATTCAACTCCTTCATTCAACTATACACGCAGCGATTTTGCCGTGTTTTCTTTCATCACGATGCATTTGCTGGAAGAGCAACTTTGAAGAGAGACTTTGTCTTGTTTTCTGAAAAACTGATCAAAGTTAAGTAACTTTAGGATTAAAACAAGAAGAAATGCAAGGAGGGTTGCAATGGGGCGTACATTTTTGAGACATTTTCCAAAAGTTTCCCAAAAAATAAAATAAAAAAATCCCAGAAAGTTTACAAGATGTCAGCCCTAATTATAAGTAGATTTATAATAGATAATATCAGACTATTATGATAAAAACATTAATCTAATTTAATGTACTTAATTTAATTATTTAATTTAATTAATTAATTTATTTAATTTAATTTAATTAATTTAATTTAATTTAATTTAATGTACTTTACTTATTTAATTTATAAGGAACATTTCAAAAAGTTCAAAATGTTGCGAAATTCTCGAAAGTGTTTGTGTGCAAAAAAAAACACATTTTGGACTAGTTTATCATATAATACTTGGCAAAACAAAAAAATTAAAATTAAAAAATCTGATGTAAAAAAATAATGTTGGAATATAATAAATGTATTATTATATTATATTGTAATATAAAATTATTATTATTATTGTTTTATGGACATAGTTATATGATATTATATTAATTAATATATAGTTAGTATTATTATATTTTATCTATCTTCTTGTCAAATAAAAACATACATTCTTATCTATTTAATCTGATTTCTTCTGACCCCATTGGCGATATTGTTACCTGTCTTAAGATAAAGTACACTTGTAAGTTTGACAGTTTCAGAAAAACGAGACTTCATATTTTAAGTCATTTTGCTTCTCCAGTAAATACATCTTAACTGAACTCAGTGTGTTTGTGTCTCGACTTCAGCCTGTTTACGGCATTCTTCACTCCATCTGTCACGACACTCACGGATCCTGAAGCGCGAGCGCTTGCTTGATTAATAATTAGTGTAAAGGCAAAGCCCAGAGTAAAACCTCTATTATTTAAAGGCAGCATGTGTTAATTAAAGCTGCAGTGCCACGGAAATCCCCAGCAGGTGAAGGAACGACTGATTCTGAGTCTGAGAAAAAAAACTCCATTGAAACAGAACATAACAACATCACGGTGTCTGAAGAAGAAACAGACGATTGATTTGGGATGTTAATTTTTCACTTGAAAAGGGTTTTTAGATTTAGATTTTTAAATTATACTTTTATTCTTTTTAAGGATGCATTGAATTGGTGAAGTGTGACAGTAAAGAGATTTGTAAATTTACAAAAGTTTTCTATTTCAAATAAATGCCGTTCTTTTGAACTTTCTGTTCATCTGTGAATCCTGAAAAATAAAAAGCATCAGTTTCTACAAAAATATTGGGCAGCACAACTGTTCTTCAACATTGATAAGAAATTGTATATAAGGAAATTATATTTTAATATAATATATCAAATTTTTACTGTATTTTTGATCAAAAAAGGCAGCAGGGCCTCTAGTGAGCAGAAGAGACTTCTTAGAAAAGCATTAAGAAATCCTACAGACTCCAAACTTCTGAACAGCTGTGCAGATCTAAAATTATTATTTTTATTACCATAATGGAAAATCAGTTTTAAGCATTAACTCACAGAATCGTGCTGGATTCTTGCCAGTTAAACTAGTTAAGAAGCAAGTCACAATTTATAAAATGAAATGACATATACTTCCACTACATTCACAACAAACTCTGAGCCAACTTTCTTGAGTCTTGAGGAATAGAAAACCATCTCAGTGATGACCAGGGACCCAGTTTTTCACATTCTGGACTATATACAAGATGCTGAAATGATTATCTGTGATAATTCATCCCAAAACAAATAGTCTGGACCATGATGCTCCTCTGAGGTTCCTCCTGGACATCGCTCGAGCGTCAAGAACAGATCGAAAGCGTAAAATTGACCCCCCCCCGACGCGTACGTTTTTCTTAAAAACCCTTTTAGGCTGCGCACAAAGCGCATTGTGTGTCTGGGAAACCTGCCACGGTGGTTTACTGACGCGCATTGTGGTCCAGACCGGCGTCTGATCGATGATGAACCACAGAAACCCAGCGCCGCCAATGGCTTTGTTAATCCCAGCGCCGCCGCTCAAGACTTAATGGGAATCTCGGAGGCTTTGGGCCCCTGAGCATCTTATCATTTAATTGGCTGGAGCATTGGGAGCCGCGAATGACGTCGCTGCATTCAGAGCTGTTTACCTGAGCGACGGAAAGAGGAGAGCGGCGAGCGAGCGACGCGGGCAAACAAAAGAACCAGCCACACAGAAAGAGAGAGAGAGAGAGAGAGAGACCAATCCAATTAACCAAGAAAATAAGTGAGGTCTGGGGTGGGGTTAAGTAAGGAATAATTGACCAGTGGGCAAATATTGACAATAATGCTTAATAAACCAAGCAGAAATGGTGATCATGATTAAAAGAGCTCATATGATGTTGCTAAAAAGAACATTATTTTGTGTATTTGGTGTAATGAAAAAAACACATTATTTTCCACATACATTATTGTACATTATATGTACATTATTGTTTCTCCTCTATGCCCCGCCTTTTTGAAAACGCGTCGATTTTTACAAAGCTCACCGGTCTGAAAAGCGAGGTGTGCTGTGATTGCCAGCTATCCAGTGCATTGTGATTGAATACCTCAAGCGTGTGACGGAAATGTTACGCCCCTCACATACTGTTGATGATGCCGTGTCCGGCCGGAGCGACGAGACAAACACATTAAAACCCATTATAAACCAGGCATTTGTTGCATCCAGCGGGGACATAATTACTGATTATAATGACTTATACTGTCTTTTTACACGTTGCGTTGCATCGCGCCGCACAAACATAAAACCATGTCTGCATTTGTGATCAGAGAAATGACAAACAACAAGCACTACTCTACACTGCTCAAAACTCACGTTTGAATCGTCAGTGGCATCCTTTAAATGAAAACGTACTTAGAGTTGGTGAGTCAGAACAGCCGGCATTGTAGGCTATTCTCCTAGGAAACAGTCCTTGTCCTCCATAAAATGCACTGCATTCATCTGAATATTTGGGTTGAAGTGTTGGAACAGTGTTGTAAATACAACTTAACACTGATTTCTAGTCGTGTCCTCTTTTGGTGAACAAACCAAACAGTGAACGAATCTGAACGAATCATTTTGGTGAGCAAACTGAAAATGAACGAATCTCTTGAAAGAATAAAAATTTCCATGACTAGCGAGGTAGTACTTCTTCAAAGGTCCGGAACTTTGGGGGGGGCGGGACTTGCGCGCTGAGCATGCTGATTGGTTGAGTTCACGCAGCATTGTATTTCAACCACACCATATATTCGAATAATTTCTAAAGTATTACGGTTATTGTGTAGAAAGTAGTTCAATCATGGCAACTCTCGGAACATTTTAGCATGGTGATGGATATGACAATGTAAATGTATTTGGTCTTGGCGGAATAGAAATGCTACGCTGCTGAATTGCTGCTGCTGTTGGTTATTGCTGTATTTGTAGATTATTGCTGCTGCTGCAAGCAAGTAGAGGAACTTGCTACTGCCAATACATACACATTACGGTGCTGTGAGTATTTAAGACATACTGCGGCTGCACAAATAGCATATAAAATAACACCGTAGCAGATCTATACAAGTGGAGCTGGGGAAGGTGGAGGGTTTCAGAGAAACTTGAAGCGCCTGACAGGTCCAAGTGCTAATGATATATAAATGCACGGAGTAAGTATTTGGCTGAATATGCAGCATGAAACCAATCAGCTTTGCCAAGTCTCTGACTATATATTCGCAGTTACGTTAACCCCGTCACCCTGAGCCATCTAGAGTTACATGACTGAACTATATATTTTTTAAAGTATTTCAGGCGTGAATGTAGTTGTTTAAAACTCAGAAAACTTCTTTCGCCAGCGGTTATTTATAAAACCGCCCCTGTTTGGAACACAGTGCGCCACTATTTCCGAGAGTGAGAGCTCCCCGCGATCAGCTCAGTGCTCATGTGTCCCTACGTTTCTGCGGCTATTAATATGTTTAAATTAAAACGAAAAGAGGCAGTGTTGTTTGATATCATATTTCGTCTTATTGTAAATATACATACAGTGAGGATAACCGGAGTAGCCAAGGCGAGCTGACTGACATTATCAAGTACGCTGCTGTTTGCAGAATTACCGGACATTTGCGTAATGGTATTGAGAAACGCTCGCAGACCTACGTCACCAGACTATTTGCCTAATCTTCTATGTACTTTAGACCGCGATGGAAACGCAAATAGCAACAGATCTGGGGGAAAAAGTTCCTGGGACAAATTGTTCCAGGTAATTTCAGTGGAAAAGCGGCTTTAGAGTAAGAGTCTGGAAATCTGCCATTGTCTTTAATTGTGATTCACTGAATCATTCACTGAAACTAATATAACTTGCATTAGTAAAGGAATGAATTCACTGAATTACACAAAAATAGACATCACATGATTAATATATAACATGATTTACAATGCAAAAAAACTGATTTTCTTACTTAGTATTTTTGTCTTGTTATCTAGTACAAATATCTGAACATTCTTGAATCGAGATGCATTTACTTGACAGGTAAAACGTCTTGTTTTCAACAAAAAAAAAAAGATCAAAATGTGGTTAGTTTTTGCTTAAAACGAGCAAAAATATCTTGTTAGCCTTTGATAAAGATTACTTTTCTTAGTCTTTTACTTCTCAAGTAAATGTATTTTGATTTAAGAATTTTTAGATATTTGTACTGGAAAACAAAACAAAATTACTGATTAAGAAAATAATTTTTTGCAGTGCACTGGTATACTGAGGTCTAAAACTCACCAGAGACTCAAGAGATTTAAGATTTTGGTAAAAGCGGCCACCTGGAGAGTCAAACATCCCTGCGCTCCGGTGATTCCTGCTTTATAGATGAAGTAAAGGATAGCAACATCACACACACACACACACACACTCTCTCTCTCACACACACACACACACACACACACACACACAACACACACCACACACACATCTCTTCACCAAACACCACACCACCACTTCTCTCACACACCATGCGCAACACCCACAACACACAACACTCTATCTCCTATCTCACACAAACCACACACACACACACACACAGTACTCACTCACTCATCGCCACACACACACACACGCTCACTCTCACACTCTCTCACACACGCACTCTCACACACACACACACACACTCACATGCGTGTGCACACACACACACTCTCTCTCACATACACTCACACTCCCTCTCACACATTCTCTCACACACACACACTCACACTATCTCACAAGTACACACACACACACTCTCTCTCCCACACACACACACTCACACACTCTCTCACATACACACACACAGCAGCAGGAATTGGTCAACAAACAGGGATCAGACGCTGGGCTTTGGGGATCTGTACGCTCCTCTGTGAAGGAACATCAAACCTCCGTCAGATCCCTTCAGTTAGCAGAGCGTCTGCTCCATCATTTAGCGGCTGATCTGATCTGAACCACACACATCTGATTCCCAATGCCTTCTCACGCTGCTTCTGCCATCAGCTCTGACATTTCTGACATTTTAAAGGACCCTTTCACCCATAAATCAACATTCTGTCAACATTCAGTCAAAACCTATGTGACTTTCTTTCTTCTGCTGAACACTAAGGAAAAAACTTAATTGTATTTTGCTATGCCATAATAACCAATGACAACTGAGGTGTTTAAAATGATGCAAAATCATTAAAGCTACAACTGAACAATTTAAACTGTAAAAAATAAGTGCAACATTAAAATCCTGTAAGGGTGACTTCCCTTGTACAGGGAAAACTGGAAAAAATATATATTTATTATTATAATTATGATAATCATATAATTTCATTTACCGTATACCTTTTTTTAAGTAAAAAGGTACAGGTAAAAAAAAACCAAGAATTCTCTGTGTGGGATTCTACATTTTTTTAAATTTTGTTAAATTGTTTATCTTAAAAAAACATTGTATTGCATTTTTGTGTGTCATACAGGTGATTATAGTAGTAAAAACAGATTTTAGTTATTTGGCATATTAACACTATTTCAGTTAATAAAATATGTCAACCACAGTTGCCAGTTTCTGTCATGTCCAAGTTTGTATTTAGTTCACATGACTTGTTCATTGTCTACTGAACATATGATGCTTTGTGTAAAAACAGACACAAACAGTATACGTTTAGTTACTCTAATGATATATATATATATATATAGTGTATATAATTATATTTCATTCACACGATATATTTAATATATTCAGTATAATACACTTTTCACAGTGCAGTTTATATGACGTGTAAAATCAAGTCTTCTGAACTCGTATGATGCTTTGCATAAGAAACGGACACAAATATTAGCAGTCATGGTGCAAACGTCTCTAAACAAGCCGGTTGCACAGGTTTAGAGCGACTTGAGTTTGAGTAAATGCTGTTTTTATCTGAATTACTGCTGTAAGGTCAGCGAGAGCCTCAAACCACACAAGAACACGGTAGAGAAAGAAGACAAGACGACGCTCTCTGCTGTAAATAAACACTAATTGGTGGCTAATTTTCTTGGCTGTTGGCTGGATGATCCGCAGCCTCGAGGCGTGTTTGAATAATTCATAGGAACAGCAAACACGGCTTTATGTTGGAGGCCCACAAGGCTGGGCATTCATTACGCCGGCGTGCTGGAGCTTTCTGGAAGCGCGGCCTACTATTAGAATAATCTGCCTCCAGTAGAGCTTCCGCTGGCAGACGGAGAGAGACACAGAGCCTGTGTTCAGAGAGAGACACCTGGAACGAGACGCTCGCGAGTGGAGAGAGATCTGAGACACGTTTCTGGATCCATCGCACGCTTTACGTACAGATCACAGTCCCAGGCATTGCGCGTCAGGGCCCCGTGCCTCGCTCATACAACAGGGGCTACAATGATACCATCACCTCCTTTCTCTTGCCAAACCACATTATCCCTATCTGTCTTATCCCCACACACCCCCCCCCTCCCCCCCTCACACCCCACCCACCCCCCCCCACCCCTCCTCACATCCACCCCACACCACCTCCCACTCCACCCACACTACACCCCACCACACATCACCACACTCCCCCCTCACCCACTCCACCACCACACTCACCACCCCCCCCCCAACCACCCCTCCCACCCCCCCCTCCACCTCACACACCCACTCCACACCCACACACACACTCCCCTCCCCACCACCCACCACACCCCTCACTCACACAACCCCCCCCACCCCACCACCCCTCACAACCTCAAACACACACACACACACTCACACCACCACACACACACACACACAAACACTCCCTCACACCTCCCCCTCACACCTCCCCACCCACACACACAACACACACACTCACAGACTCACCCCCTACACCACACCCCCCCACACCCTCCCCCCACCCACACACACACCCAACAACCACTCCCCACACACACACACACACACTCACACCCATAAAATACCCACTCACTCAACCCACCCCCCCCAGCACTCACTCACAACCCTCAAACCCCCTCAAAACACACTCACACACACACACACACACACACCTCCACTCACACACTCACACACACACACAAAACACACACACAAACACACACACCCACTCACACACACACACACACTCACACACCACACACACTCACACACACACCCCACACACACACACAAAACACACACACACACACACACACTTTCTCTCTCTCTCACGCACACACACACTCACACACTCACCCCACACTCACTCACGCACACACTCACAACACACCCTCACACCTCACTCACACACACACACACACACACACACTCACATCACACACACACACACACACCCTCACTCACACACTCACACACACACTCACACTCTCTTTCTCACACACACACTCACACTCACACACAACACAACACACACACACACACTCACATCAACACCCACCACAACTCACAAACACACTCACACACTCACAAACACTCACACACTCACACACACACAACACACACACAACAAACACACACACACAAACACAAAAAAAAACACACACACACACACACTCACACACGCACACACTCACACACTCACACACACACACACACACACACACACTCATACTCTCACACACACACACACACATGTCATTTTTGATTCATGAGTCCAGTGATGCTTATCAAGCTTTTGAATGTCCTCTCGTGCCCTCTCCTGGAGCCTGGAGGAACAGACTCTCATCTAATCAGCAAAAAATATTCCAAACCATGGATGATGTGCTCTTATTGCAGCAAAGGTTGTGGGTATTACGACAGGTAAAGAGTGTGTGAGTAAGTCCCTGTGGACAGGTAAGGTTTGCTCTTGTCACCACGATGACTGGGGAGAAGCCTCTCAGCACTTATTAGGAGACTCAGACACATGACCTGATAGAGTAAGGTTACATACACCTCAGCATGTAAACTGCAGGGGGGACTGTAGAATTAACACATGGAGAACAGTGTGTGGCCCACGTGCTCACATACAATCAAATGCATACTAATGTGAACATGTATAAACACATACGTCCATTAATCCTGCCTGTATGACTAGGCCATATGAACAGCTCACTGCAGGCACAATTCTGCATCTTGATTTAAATAGTAAAAAATGTATTCAGAAGTACAATTACAAACATTAACATTTTATTTAAAACTTGCAATAAATTAATTTTAGGATTTAAAATAATTTCATAAAAATACATATTTAAGACTCTGCCCTATTTCTACAGTAGGTCACTAACCAAATAAATAAATCTGTGACAAGGGCAATGTTACCTCCTCAAAAATAAAATAGCTGTGCTTTTACTAATGTATGAAAATTCTCAAATCATGTGGAATAACATGATCAGGTTTTATGCAAACTTGTGGAATTACCAACCCAGTGTTATTTTAGTATTAAGAAACGATTCGTTTTTATTAGTATTTTAAAGTGTTATTTTTAGATTTTTGTTTTCATTTTCATGTTAAAGTTTTAGTAACTTTGTTGTGTTTTTGTCATTTTTATAAGTTTTTTTATAAATGTAAGCGCAAATATATAGTTTTATTAAGTTTTAGGTGATGTTTTCGTTACTTAGTACATCAGTAATCAATTAAAATGAGCAATGTTGACTTGGCAACATTATAAAAAAGTTGTTATATTTAATTAGTGTACATTTTATTTCAAGCGACAAATACATTTTTTATGGGATTTTGTTTTACTTTTTCCTATAATAACCCTGTTACCAAGAAGTTGTACTAATAACAATATCCTGAAATTCACATTTTTCCAATTCAACTTCAAATAGGAATCACTAAGCTAAAAAATGTATAAAATAAATAAATAAATAATAGACGTGGATCGGTGATCCCTTCACCAATTTTATTAAGCTAAAAAAACAAATCACATTTTTAATTTAACCTGCCATATTGCTGCTTACTCAAAATAAGAAAACATCATTATGCAAACTTGTGGAATTACCAACCCAGTGTTATTTTAGCATTAAGAAACTATTATAGTTTTTATTAGTATTTTAAAGCAGATTTTATTTTTATATTTTCATTTTAGTTTAAGTTTTAGTAATTTTGTTACAACAGCAGCTGCCCGTGAACACCTAGAGAACAAATCACTCAAAATAATTTAGTTGCTATAACACAACCTAATCAGTTTTTTACAGGCATGACAATGCCTGCTTTAGTTATTTGATAAACGGGCAACTCAATAAATGGGTTGACCTGCATGCAAATGGCTGTCAATGACACATCACTGTCTCACAATCAGAGTCGCTTTTGTCTCGGCCTGTTGACCCGCAACACAATGAGCGGCTTGCACACATGAGAGATGCTGCGCTTGTTTACCTCCCTGGTGACAAGTCACTTAGGCCTATTTCCGACATCAAGAGCGAGACGCTCCTGTCTGACACCTTACAGGGCTGAAGCTGCCCAGGGCTCTCTTGACAAAAAAAGGACAACCAAGTCATTTATAGAAACAGTGTTTCATCTTTTCTTCAGTCTCTCACACCTTTTTTCCTTTAAATGAGCTGTCACATAAACTGCCACTGCATTTGCTCTAACATTCCCATGCAGCGAAACATCCACTACAAAGAACGAGAAAAAACAAAAATAAAACAATGCACCCGAGATTCATTTCAACTTCATCGGTGTCACTCGTGGTCGACGGTGATTTCCAACACACCCAATTATCTACTAAAATCTAGCGAAGAGGTGTGTGTGTGCATGTGTGTGTGTGTAGAAGTACTTGAGAGAGTGTGCCATGATGATGGTTACCATTGGGGAAGGTAGTTAAGGAGCATGTTTGGGAATACACATCTGCTGGACTGCCAACATACTAGAGATTTAGAGCTGGGATAACAAGACAGAGAAGACATGGTCCATGGGCTACAGTCTTCAGCCACTTATTACCACCTACCACAGGTGTCAAAAGGAAGAGTCAAGCGAAAAATGTCTCTTCGTTTTCACTTATCATAATTATCTGCACTTAAATGTAAATTTGCGAGCTACCACTGTTATTTAACAAGGTCTTGATTCCCCTCTGATTTTTTTTGCAAATACAGTGAAAGCTATGAAATACAGAATAAAAGATATAAGCAAGCGGAAATGAATTAACAGCAGGATGTAAACAGCATTGATTTAATAATCTGAAATGCTTTAATAATATTGTGACATTTGACTACATGCTGTTAGCGTGAACATTTAATCTACATACTTTTTCACCTTCACCTGGGGTGCGTCAGTCCACACATGTTATTTTATTACAGTCAAATCTGTCTGTACAATAAACATACAATAAAGCACAGGACTACTGCTCCCCTCCGAACACAATGAGCTGTCTTTAGAGGCGCCACCCATGCATAATGCATATTACACCAGATTAATTTTTCTAATGTAATACTGTTTGACTGTTAGAAAAAAAGAAATAAATATTTGTATACTCACTGTTTTAGTAGTCATTTTCAAAGATATTAAAATTAATAATAATAAAATTCATACTAAATTCATCGTAAGATACTAATTATTAAAACCATGTGACATCAAAGTAAATGCCATTTCGATATGCCTTTATCCCAAAAACAATGTAAACATTAAATGGAAATGCATGAATTAGAGCATTTTTTTAAATCCAGTAATGTACATCATAATGAACTGTCTCTGTAAACTACTTAAATAATCAGGATTCATCACCCCGGCAGACATATTTTTTGAGCATCTACTAAATGAATTAAATGAAAATGTAGTTCATGCCAGTATTTTATATCAAGGGATATGGCTGTGCTGATAAATAGGTTTATAATGAATGTATGCATCTTCTACATACTGGGGCAAAAAATAAATAAATGAAACCTGCCTTAATAGCTTCATGAAAGAAGCTGTTTTTACATCTTTTGAACATAGTACATTTCAAAAGCTAAACGCAGCGGTGAAACTTTCGAGAGCTCTTTCAAAAGCAGAACTATAATGCAAGTCTCTGGAGCCTGTTTGTTAAATGCCTGAACAGTGTAGAAAAGATGGCTCTCTCCAGCATCGGTCCATCCTGACGGGCGCTGTGGGAGCAGAGAATGGTGCTGCGGTGCGGATCCACCGGCACTGCCATAAGACTTGTAAAACAGGTCTGATCAGGCCCCTCTCTCCATCTCAACTCTCACGGCTTGACTGGCATGACACGGGAGAAGGCTGCTCAAAGGGTAGAACGTGTGTTCTTGTCAGGCCGTTCCGGTTTTCATGCGGGTATTTCCTAGCAATAAGAGGAAGAGGAAGAGCCGTTGATGCCGTGCCCGCCGAGTGAATATTCAATCCTCCTTCATCTTCAGTGAAAGGTTTCATGATTTTGCTAAGCTGCAAACTGACAGGCGTGACTGGATTGATCCGTCACGCATGTAGAAACTCAAGATGCACAGAGTGAGCAAGATCAATTGCAGTGAGGGGGAAAAAATTAAGAGAAGCAAATGCTGAAGCAGCTCAACACAAACATTTCCTTTATTCTGAAGACTGCAGGTCTGCTTATAAATGTACGTTTGAATTCACCACAATGTGCACTGGTTTTTGAAAATTATGAAAAGAAAACAGGACATCAAAGATACACAGAACTACAGTGCAATTGCAACACAAAATGAAATGCTTCTTTCAAACAACTAGTCTGAAATCCATTCTGAAACAAATGTAAATGGACTCGACTGATAAGCATTTTTCAATCAACCTCATCATTTATTCACAAACAATCAATTCAGTAAACTGCAAATGCGGGGACTTCCGGTATGGCGTCGGGGTGAGTGGTAGTGTAGAGTGAGAGCTCCCAGACAGTTATACTCCCCAAATTTAATTCATTATACTTGAAGTTAATTAGTAAATATGGAGGGGGAGAAGCAATGAAAGGCTAGAAGCAAATGATCCCAAAAACCCGAGAAAAATGAGAAACAATCAATTATATTACGAAGGAACTGAAAGCTGACTTGGACAGTTGGATACCCCAAACCTTTAGTTTGTATAATCGAATAGAAATTATGAGGATTAATGTTTTACCGCGATTTTTGTTTCTCTTTCAATCACTATCTGTAGAGATACCAAAAAAACAATTTAATGACCGGAACCGAATGAGCTCAAGATTTATATGGAAAAATCAGAAACCCAGGATAAGACTTACAACACTACAATTACCAAAGGAAAAGGGAGAACGGTCTCTTCTCTGTTTGGAGGACTATTATAAAGCAGCACAATTAAAATATATGGTCTGCTGATGCATTGACAATTTTTGATTACAAAATGAAAAGAATTAGAATTCAGCCAGCTAGACTTTCCTCTTCATTCCTTATTAGGGGACAAATCTGCTAAGGTTATGTACGCCAACAAATTAAGCAACTGGATATTTGTTTCTCTTAATATTTGGTTCAAAGAATGCAAAACTCTGAAGCTGGAGAGACAAGCATGGCTGTTAAGATGGGTTGCATATGATAGAGACTTCAAACCTGCACAGATGAATGTGCGGTTTAAACAATGGATATGGAACGGCATTACATCATATTGTACAGTTTCATCCAAGATAGGTTTAGAAAGCTTCCAAAATCTCATTGATACCTATAATTTAGAGAGACAGATATTTACAGCTTAGAAATAGAAAAATTTAAAATAAGGAGGGAATTGAACGTTTTTGCAGATGTATATAAAGGTAGTATTCACAAGAAACTGGTATCAATAATATATTCATGTATACAGTCTTCCAAGTCTCACTCGACCTTACATGTTAAAGAAAAATGGGTGAAGCAGGTGAATATAATTTTAACGGAAGAAGATTGGTTAGACATACAGTGGGTACGGAAAGTATTCAGACCCCCTTAAATTTTTCACTCTTTGTTATATTGCAGCCATTTGCTAAAATCATTTAATTTTTTTTTCCTCATTAATGTACACACAGCACCCTTATTATATTGACAGAAAAACACAGAATTGTTTACATTTTTGCAGATTTATTAAAAAAGAAAAACTGAAATATCACATGGTCCTAAGTATTCAGACCCTTTGCTCAGTATTTAGTAGAAGCACCCTTTTGATCTAATACAGCCATGAGTCTTTTTGGGAAAGATGCAACAAGTTTTTCACACCTGGATTTGGGGATCCTCTGCCATTCCTCCTTGCAGATCCTCTCCAGTTCTGTCAGGTTGGATGGTAAACGTTGGTGGACAGCCATTTTTAGAGATGCTCAATTGGGTTTAAGTCATGGCTCTGGCTGGGTCATTCAAGAATGGTCACAGAGTTGTTGTGAAGCCACTTCTTCGTTATTTTAGCTGTGTGCTTAGGGTCATTGTCTTGTTGGAAGGTAAACCTTCGGCCCAGTCTGAGGTCCTGAGCACTCTGGAGAAGGTTTTCGTCCAGGATATCCCTGTACTTGGCCGCATTCATCTTTCCCTTGATTGCAGCCAGTCGTCCTGTCCCTGCAGCTGAAAAACACCCCCACAGCATGATGCTGCCACCACCATGCTTCACTGTTGGGACTGTATTGGACAGGTGATGAGCAGTGCCTGGTTTTCTCCACACATACTGCTTAGAATTAAGGCCAAAAGTTCTATCTTGGTCTCATCAGACCATAGAATCTTATTTCTCACCATCTTGGAGTGTGTCTTGCACTGAGGAGAGGCTTCCGTTTGGCCACTCTGCCATAAAGCCCCGACTTTTGGAGGGCTGCAGTGATGGTTGACTTTCTACAACTTTCTCCCATCTCCCGACTGCATCTCTGGAGCTCAGCCACAGTGATCTTTGGGTTCTTCTTTACCTCTCTCACCAAGGCTCTTCTCCCCCGATAGCTCAGTTTGGCCGGACGGCCAGCTCTAGGAAGGGTTCTGGTCGTCCCAAACGTCTTCCATTTATGGATTATGGAGGTCACTGTGCTCTTAGGAACCTTAAGTGTAGCAGAATTTTTTTTGTAACCTTGGCTAGATCTGTGCCTTGTCACAATTCTGTCTCTGAGGTCTTCAGGCATTTCCTTTGACCTCATGATTCTCATTTGCTCTGACATGCACTGTGAGCTGTAAGGTCTTATATAGACAGGTGTGTGGCTTTCCTAATCAAGTCCAATCAGTATAATCAAACACAGCTGGACTCAAATGAAGGTGTAGAACCATCTCAAGGATGATCAGAAGAAATGGACAGCACCTGAGTTAAATATATGAGTGTCACAGCAATATGAATACTTATGACCATGTGATATTTCAGTTTTACTTTTTTTTCTGCAAAAATGTCAACAATTCTGTTGTTTTCTGTCAATATGGGGTGCTGTGTGTACATTAATGATGAAAAAAATTAACTTAAATTATTTTAGCAAATGGCTGCAATATAACAAAGAGTGAAAAATTTAAGGGGGTCTGAATACTTTCCGTACCCACTGTACGTAAAACACAGCATGATACCTCAAGTTCTAGTCAGTGGAGAAAATTCTCAAAAACAAAAATATTTACAGAATGGTAATCCAGAATCTGCACTTTGCTAGAGACGATGTAACAACTCAATGGCTGATTATTTTTATATATTCTGGAACTGTTCAGCAATCCAATCCTACACTGTAAAAAATTATTGTGAATTTAACAGTAAAATCCTGTAAAAATGCCACAGTAAAAAATTGTTAATTGGCTAACAGTAAGTTTCCATATTATATACGGTGAATAAATGTAATTATATTTAACGTAATTTTACAGTAAAGTACTCTTAAAATTACAGTTTTTGGAAGTGAAAATGAAAAAATCATTCAGTACTTTATCACGGGAAAACCGTAAATTGACACTCCCATACACTCGCGGCGTCGTCCACCTGATAGGTGATGTTTTGTTTTCGCTCTACCCGTGGGCGCTGTTGTGGTGTCTGATCCGTGGGCCTAGGGGGGTAGCTACATCCAATGGGTGTTAAGAGTGTGGAGGCAGATTGGCAGGATCAGGTGTGTCACCATGAGGGTATTGAGGTTGGGGGGCAGGAACTGTGTCACCGGCGAGAGAAAGATTGCCTCCTCATCCGGGAGAAAACTTGGTGAGAAGCTGGGGCATCATGTCTTTCTCCGTCCCACCAGTTTGTGGTGGGTGATGACGGGCGGACATGGTGCCAACGAATTAGTGCGGCAGATGGCGGTTTTGCATGAACCTGACATCCGTTGTAAGGATAGACCAGGTGAGGGTGAATGTTAAGGCGCTGTAAACCCGAAAAGGGGCTATCAATTTGGTACGGTAAGTGCGGGCAACCACAGCGGCGGGAGTGGGACCGGGCGGGGAAGGCACAGTGGGATGAGGATCGGTCGTACAGGGGACTAGGGTAAGGGGTAGGCACTGAAAGAATCAGACTGCGGTGGGAGATGAACCTAGCGGTGGGACGATAGGTAGCAACAACCACCGAGGTCGAAAGCGCGTTCCAAATCGTGAGATGCAAACAAATCGCAATACCATTGGAGTGAGTTGAAGGAATGTATGCTGGGGGGGAACGGGGGGGGGGGGGGGGGGGGGGGGGGGGGGGGGGGGGGGGGGGGGGGGGGGGGGGGGGGGGGGGGGGGGGGGGGGGGGGTTGACGAGCGAAAAGTTTACGGGGGATGGTCGGGGCAGCGGGCCTCGAACAAGGCATAGGAAAGTCGTGTGCAAAGCCAGCTCGGCGGGGTTTACAGGAGAACCCAGGGAAAGACTATAGCAGTGGCGGTGCAGAGCGCCCCGGCGGGCGAGGAGGGAACCGGCAGCGAGGCAGCGCGGGCTGCGGGGGCGTGCAGAGGGTGATGTAAGGACAGGTGACAAAACGAAAGGAAGACCAGGCCGGGGGGGCAGGCAAGGCGGGGGGGGGAAAAGAGACAGGCTCATTAGATGAAAACGACGCATGCGGCAGGAGGCGGGCATCGGTGGGGGAGCAGGTATTTAACATCCAGTGGTTGCCGCTAATGTTAAAGGGAAAGGCAGCAAAGCCGGATTTTGTTCATATGAAGAGAGTATTTTAGGGGGGAACTGTTGGAGGGGGGGGTTGGTTTGTAAAATTTAAATTTGGGGGGGGTGGATAGGTTCTCCGAAGGTGCCCGAGAAACAGCAGCAATAGACCGAAGAAAATAACACCTGTGCAGGACTTGGATAAGGGGCGGCAAGCGCAGGGGGGGAAAGCAGAGAAAATCGGAAGCGGGAAAGCAAAAAGCGGGAAGCAAATCCAGCGGGAGGGAGTGAAGGGGACATAAGACCAACTGGATTGGAAAACAAGACAAGTACCCGAGCAGAGGGGTGAGTGGTGGTGAGTAAAAAACAATAACAAAAATGGATGAGAAGCCACCACAAGCCGACGGGAAGGAACCGGGGTGGGGTGGTGGGTGGGCGTGTTGTATTAGGTATGATACCGCGGCCGGGGGGGGGGTGGGGGGGGGGGGGGGGGGAGTAGGGAACGGGGAATACGGGAGAAGTTCATTAGGTAGGGACGGTGTCGGGGTGGTCGGGCGCGGGTTGGGAGGCAAGGTATGGAAAAAAGAAAAGGAAAAAAGAGGAAAAGGCCCTGCAAGGGGTGAAGCCAGGGGGTAGTTCGCGCTCAGTCTGTCATTGGGAATTTATTGATTGGGAAGTCTATAGTAAGGAATAGGACAGTAAGGCGCAAGGGCAATAACTGTAGCAAGGGATAAGGGAACAATCCAGTTGTATTTAAAAAAGCCAATAAGCATTCTGGTGCATGCGGGCGGGCATCATATTAGCTGAGAAAATGTTAAAACGTACGGACTCGGACTATTTGCGCATGCTGGAACACAAAAGAGGTCTGATGGCTGACCCACTTTCATAAAGCCATAACATACAGTACCAAGCTCGAACACTATGTATGATATAATGCAGTGGAACACATAGCCAGAATATGACTGGTCACAGACTATTGCTGATCAGACCCCACGCATCTGTGGCCAACTAGTTAGCGGACAACAACGCCTTAACCCTGGAAACCAACAGGGTGGTACGCCCGCCGTGGCTTTGCGCTGATGCTGCCCCAAAGCCCGTCAATAGAGGGAGGCAGGAGAGCTCGCTCCCTTTGGCATCCGGGCCATGCTGGTACTCACAGATTCCTGGTCGCTGCCCGCCAGATGAGCATTTAGCTTTGGACAATATATGCCTAATTCAACAAACTCTGCTATGACAGCACACCATGAATATACCTTTGTGTGATACACATAATAATAAAAATAATAAATAAATAAATAATGAACGAAGGAAGAAATGTATTTATTCATTGTCATCTCCACATTAGCAGTGGATATATCACACAAAGGATTCTGAGTAAACATTGTCATATGGAGTAAATATTATAAATCAGGACCGGTCTGTTTAATGGGCATGCATAGTTTACATTATGAATCGTTTTGTAATTGAATTTTTGAATAAACTTTTTGAAAAATGTTCTCACCACATGTACAACAACAATGGCATTTTGTAGAAATGCATTTATTAAATTCTACCTAATATGATAAAATTCTGTATGTTTTTGTCTAAATAAAAAAACTCAATTGACCATTACATTATAATGTACAGTATGAAGATTAATATTTAGTGATAGATTATAGATTTAAAGTTGAATTTGACAAACGTTATAGTCAGGTATTTTTAATGCAAAAAAATAGGAGACATGAGCATGCACATTATAAATATGAAATTGAAAAACACTCACACACACCTCAAATATTGGCCGATAACCCATATGAGGCAGCTTTTCACTACATACATTTCTACATATGCAATTTACAAGCCACTGAGTTGAATGACTTTCTCTGTCCTTTTTGCAAGTGCCCAAAAAGCGGAATCCTAGATCTATGAAGCAAATTGAATTAACTAAGCACTGTGTATGCCTGTTTCCCGCTGTGAAAGTTAATGCAGAATCAAATAGAAGGTTTCTGCGTTCAATTAAAATCAATGTCCCTTCCCTGAAGTTGCAGCTTGCTGGCAAAGTGTCCTTGTGTCCATTACGGTCTGATTAGTGGAGGCGTCTAATAAGCAATCCCTTCCACTTGCTGCAGAAATTATGAAGCAAATGGTGCAGAAGCAGAGAAAAAAAGAGAAAGTCAGCTTTTCTTTTCTTCTTTCAACTTGTGTTTATAAGCAAGTACATGTAAAATATTAACCCTCAAGGCACTCTACCAAAAGCACAGATGACTGCAAATGGAAAAAGATAGACAAAGAATTGCCTATAGGTAATAAAAACGACTTAAATCTGCATTGTGACATAACAATGATGGTAAGAGTAAAATGAAATTAGGCTATGTTAATGGGTTGTGAAACATCCTTATTTCAACACCAGGCTGAATGTTGAATTTTTGAAATCTACCATAGGTCAGCAAACTTCCAACAAACAAAGCATCTGTTTATCATAAGAGACATGATACTTACAAGTACTTGCATACTTTTCTACTTACAACTATAAAAACATAGCCTAATGGTACAAAGGTCAACAAATGAAATTGTAACATTTTAGAGCACTTGGTCTCTAAAGAAAGAAAACGGATTAAAAACATTAAAAAAAAATTCTGACAATATCTTTAAGCACTGCAGAACAGATAACACACATTAGTTAAACACCATCCTAGCAAGACGGTGAAAGCAGTCTGTTCTGTTTTCACTTTCTTCTGTTTTATGAATAAACTGATGTGTCCATGATTAGACACACCATTATGTCCATAAATATATTTAATTTAGCAACCAAATGTGTACGCCTAAACCCTGCTGTTTCATGTTTGGAGCGCTAGATGAAAAATGTTCAGCATTTTGACTCTGATTCGCTCAGTGAGCAATGCTGAACTTACAAACTACTGTGAAAACCACTCAAGTCTTCTCCATGAGTGATTTTTATTTTCAGCTCACCACTGTGTGTGCTACTGTATCAGGCAGCGTAGCGTAGCGATTCCAAGGAAATTAATCATGGGGCGTTCCCCCTCTCATGAATAGTGTGAAATGAGGTCACAACCTATGTAAATGTGTTCTCTAAACATAAAAACCTATCTTTCTCCTTGATATTAAAAATAATTTTATTGCATTGTTTCCAATAATTGTTCAACACATAGGCCTATATACTGTATCTGTCGCATTTTACACCTCAAATATGTTTTAGGGTTTCATGATGCATAATGCCAGGATCAAAGAAAAATATCAAACATAAGCACAGTGAATTTGTTCAAACTGACATTAAAATGATTAAATTAGTGAAAAAAATGTATTTGGAAATTAATTTAATTATAATTTAAGCAGTGCTTAAGCAATGAGAGAGAAGTGATTACCCTGTGGCTGATTTTATCAACGTAGTAGCCAAATGTAACAGTGGAATGAACAGTATCACTGAAGAATTGAGGTGAAAAGTGTTACTGACTGATCAAGTAGATTATGCACATTATTTCTTACAGCTTAACTATATAAATGAGGATACATTTTATTTATTTGTGGTATGCTCTTAAACAGTGTATTTATAATCGAAGTCCATTTTAGTGTTATAATTTCCCAAATTTTCCCTGTCACCTTCTGACTTGTATTAAACTCAATATTTCATTTAAATGTAACTAGAACTTTTGGCAAATATAAAGGTAATTTTACATTCATATACTGTACACACAATGACGTTAACAAAAATACAACCTACATACACCAGGAGATGGCAGCATATAGTTTACATTTTTAAAGCCCTACATACAAACAAAACTGCCCATTTCCACTCCTGCTATCACTTCCCAAGTAGTTTATTTAGTCCCAGATCAACGACGACCACCACTGCATTCATTGGACATAGTCTTATACTGAACACATCTGATCTAAATAAGCATGCGTCCTGTCCTTTCTCCAGACCACATTTGGATAATTCACACCATGCTGGAACTCTGACTCTAATATGAGCACTAATCTTTCCTGTTTTAGTCAAGAAATTTAACCTCTTAACCACCTTCATATCCACACTGGCCACTTTCTCATTCTGGATTATTACCATTTGTGGACTTTAATGAGTTAACGACAGATGGTTTCCTTTAGGAGCTCAGAACAGTTTGCGATTTCTTCCATGTGGGCAAAGATTTCCTTCTTCTGAAAGTTTTTTTAAGTTACTGTTGCCCTAGGTTAGGCTGATTTTAACATGACTTACTATGATTCTATTCTTAACAGTTTGAATCGATGCAAAAACAAAACTGAAGTGACTTTTATAGCAGACAGGAAAACAACTTAAGTTAATAGGTTTTCTCTTTTATAGCCTAAAGTTTTTGTCATGACATATGCCCTCTTATGTCAGTTATTTATATCATTTAAAGTAATTAAAGGATCTTATCAAAATAAATCTAATTATCCTTTATCTATTACATTTCCAACTGACAGAGCAGTCAATGGCAGTCAGCTCACATGGTGCCAAAGACAAGATCCTTTTCAACATCATAAGCTGCTCAGAAAAATGTTACCCACTATCACGACTCAACGTCAATGCAGGAGGCAAGCAGACGGGCACAAACCTGTGAAACTGCTGCAGAGTGACAAAGAAATGTGTGCAAATACCACACCATGTGCCACCCTAGAAAACACTGCACCCAAGGTGACTTATATAACTGTACCTGTGCCAGGAACCCTCAACAATTTGAGCATAAAAATGTCAGAATGTAATAAAGTGTTGTACTGTATGTATGCCTTAGGCTTATTTAGTTTGGGATTAAAAGACAATTAATATTCCGTAATATTGTCAATTTAATTGAACTGGCACTATCGTATGAGAACAACATTTTAACTGAATTGGAGCTGATGCCCTGCTGTAGAGACGCTCATATATGAATATAACTTTGGCTAAATTGAACTTTCTAATTGATTAATTTTGCAGCACAAGTTATAGAACTGACCTGAAACAACACGGAACTGGGGGACTTGCCGCTGTATAAAAAACGATTATCTCTGTAAAGCTGCTGTTTTTGTTTTTAAAAAAAATTTTTCTTACAGCTGAAATTGAATTTGTTTCAATACAGAAATTGATAAATTTTGCAACATTAACACGGTTATTTCCCTGTGTATTAATGTGAAGCCGCTTTGAAACTATCTGTATTATATATAGTGCTATATTAATAAATGTGACTTGACCACTGCAAATGCATTTACATTTCTTCAGGGATCAGCAACATTTTTAATTGTACTCCAGGTCAGAGAGAGGGTCGGTGAGTGAAATGATCCATGAAAAACTAAAATATGACTGTTTTGGAATAAACAAAACTTAACTAACATAAGTGGAGCTCAAGCTAAAAAAAACAAAAAAAAAAACATACAATGCTAAAATGTGACGGCTTAAAGTTGTTGTAAGATGTGGCTTAAAATTTGTATAGAGCTAAACATACTGACAGCAGCTCATAAAATTGTCAATGTTCTAGTAAGCACAATAGCATGCAATTGTTGCACATGAAAATCTGATTTATCCACTTCAGTTGTCATTGCCCTGAGGTGGCTGTCAAGTTTTGCTTACATTATAGGACAGATCTGAGAAGCTGCCAAAAGCTGTGCACACTTACTAGAAGCATAACAAAATAATTCAAACCACATTTATTGAATGATAGCTCAAGAATATCAAATAGCTAGCATTTTATTTACTGAGTCTATAAAGCTGCATACCTTAAATCAGTGGTTTTCAAACCAGTCCTGCAAGCACCCCTAGCACCTCACATTTTGTATGTCTCCCTATATCTGACACACCCATTTCAGGTCTTGCAGTCTCTACTAATGAGCTGATGAATGGAATCAGGTGTGTTAGATAAGGGAGACATACAAAATGTGCAGTGCATGGGGGTGCTCGCAGGACCGGTTTGAAAACAACTGCCTTAAATAGCCATTCCTTCTATTCTCGCATTGGTCTGGAAAGCATCTTTAAGTGACATCATCTGATTAATGCTATCCAGTACAGCTGTATTAACCTCTCTGCCTGTAATCGGGATTTACAGACGATTCATTCATCATCACCTTGCAAATTAGTGCCTAGCAGCTGTTATCTTTCAGGGAGGTCTTCATGCCACTGCTTTCCATCACCGTCATTTTGACTAAGGCCTGACAGTTCAGTATAACCCAGGGGTTTTCAAAGTCTCAGACTGTGGGACTCTTCGCTGACAAAACTTACAAGAGATTACCCCGTACACTCCAAAAAAATGTCCAATTCATTCCATATTTCTTTTATTTTCCCCTTAAAATGAATTGGGTCTGTAAAGACAGGGCTGCTTTTATCTGAGAAGCGCTGGCGTACCTGTGTGCCGTGTTTGATCATGCCTAACCCCCTCCGCATCCCAGCGCTCCTCTGATCCCTCAGCTCGGCATTCCTCTCATAACAGTCAGACGCCTTTACCACGGGATGTCCCTGTACTCATTCCTGGCGTACTGTATGGGAAAGACAAAAACAAGCCAGGCCATTGTACATCGAGAGCGCTTATGCCCTCAAGGCTTCGAATTTCTCCTTACCTGTCACAAAAATCCCCAAGTGTGGGGTGGATGTATAACAACTGATATTAGCGCTGTTCCACACGAGAGGTGCCTACCTCGGCAACATTTCACACCTGAAGGCTGCTTCAGACAGTAGGCAGCAAAATGCTGCTGCTTTATCTTTATACTTCTTTTTGGTACTGTACTATTGTGTGATGTCTTTAAAGTACCTAGAAGTAAACGGTACGTTGTAGTCATTCAGTAACATGGTTACCATCTGATACGGTCACTGTACCATGGAACCACCACAGTACTTTTTGGTGAAGTTTCATCCCAAATCTCAGTGAAAAATCTCAGTCAGAAAAGTTATTTTTCAATATTTTGTAATCCCTTCTAGTATCAATAGAAAGTAGCACTGTCTAATAAAAAAATGTACCCTTTCACCCAACTTTAAACGGTATTGTCCTGGGAAAAAGTTGCATTTTAATTTTATCTTCAGAGCAAGAAACGACGTGGAAAGCTGCTTGGACCATAATTGGCAGGACCTTCTGGATGACAAAAACACTATGTTCTAGGGGTGCAATGGTTCTCGGTAAAAAATCTAACCATACCATTCCATTCTCCACACACGGTTCGGCATACACAAGGACCGCGGTTCAACTTAAATCTGACAATGCATCTGTAATATGGTTTGTTAGAGTTCGACTAATGCATGTTTCTTGATGGATACA